>VYXF01008533.1:111426-141618 GCA_013397295.1 Polioptila caerulea
TTTTTTTTTGGAAGGGTACAAAATACAGCCAGACAAGATTTAATTAAATACTTGTATTTCATAACTGTAATTTATCTAGCTCAGCATGTCCTTTCCCATGAGTTTGTGTGGACACAGGGAATTTTTAGCTTTCAAGCTGCCAGGCGTGGAGAGCTCTGTGTGTCCACAGGACAGGTAGAAAACAGGCAGTAGCAATGCTGGCCTGCCCACACTGCCCTCTTCATGGGCTTTTCCCAAGTAGTCACCTCTGAGGATCAGAGTTTAGCTTCCAAACCACTTAGAATCTGATCTCTTGCTGAGCCTGCCAAGATTGTTATGCACACAAACTAAAACAAGCCAACATATTTTTGCTATATCTCTTACTACTGTAACTCAGAAATAATCCCATATGGCTGCAGTCTTGCTGCACCTCTTTGTTGGCCAGGTCTTGTTGGTGTCAGAGGAGAGGGTCCCAGTGATTTCAGTGAGTTTTGGAACAGGCCTGTGTACATCTGTGAGGCCTAGATAAAGATGGATTATCTCTGATGTGTTATCTCTGACCCTGTTAGCAAAGATGGCCCTGCTTGCCACACTCACAGCCCAGCTCTTTGCTCCTCCCCACCTACAGTCCTGTGGTGGTGCTGAGATCTCCTAAAAGCATGGAGCCACTGGCATGGCTGATGTTCAGTCCTTGTGCCTTCCTACACTTGTGTTTGCTGTTTCCCAAGGCCTGAGCTAGGTGCTGGATCCTGCTCCTCCCCATGGAGAAACCATGTTCATATCCACGCCCTGTGCCCATGCCTTTACTGCAGAGATATTGAAACGAGAAACTCATCTCTTTCAAAGTACCCTTCTGCACTTTCCTAGCAATTTGTAATTGTTTTTCCTAGCAATTTAACACCCACAGATTGCTCTGTAACAACTGCATGAACTACTCTTGCATTTCTCCAGATCAGCTGAAGAACATTGCAGTTTTTCTGCCAACCATCCCAGAAATGAGTAAGAAAAGAGTTATTTTTCCATACAAACTCTAATGCCTAAATACTGTGTGTATGGACCTCCTAAGAATACATTTGTCTGATGGTCTGGAAAATGCCAGTTGTTCTGTGTGTGATGAGAAGAGAATAGAGGAAGAGTTAGTACTTGTGATTTCTGTTGATAGGTCAGCATGGGAGGGGTTTGCTAATGCTTGTTGGGTATCTGATGGGCTGGTACATTCAATTCTTCATTCCACAGAGGGAAGAGCTGGCAGGGCAGGGAGTCACACAACTCTTCTGTAGAGGTGACTCCTATGGGAGAAGGTTGGAGCTCGTGGCCTGATTGTTGGGGCAAAATCTTGCCACTTTGCAGAGGATAAATAAAAGATTTTGGCCTTTCATGACCTTTCATGACCTTCACTACCTTTTACCTGTTTCATTACCTTTTATCTTGTCAACTCCTGAAAAATTAATTGCCTGGAAAAGACAGAAGACAGGATGGAGTCCCTCCTCAAAGGGACTTTCCTCTCAGGCCCTGTGGGACCTGCTGACTGAACACATTCTGTCCTCTCTCCTTCCTGGTTCCCAAGTATCAACTTTCCTCTTCAATAGATTGTGACTGTGTTTTCAGGAAATTTCATAGCCTCATACTTGTGACTGAGGGATGTCCCATGAATAGAAACACAGTGCATGATGTTCCCTATAACAGATGATAGAGAATGTCACCAGGCAAAGGGGAAAAAAAGGTAAAAGGCTTCAGTAGACACAATCAAAGTATGGCTGCAATTTGAAAGGGAAAAATGATAAACAGACCTTTGGCTGTGCTGAGATTTTCTCCTTTCTTTTTTGTCCAGGAAAATTTTTAGTATCAAGAGCTGTAGATATCACACATAGTTGGGATGGGACATCTATTCCAGATGTTGGACCCTAGTCTTGCATGTTTCAGGAAATCACCAAATTCCTTCAAATTCTGTTGACATTAGTGAAAACTGGGGGAAATCAGCACCTTGAGGGGTTGTGCATTAATGACTGGTGCAGGAAAAAACATCAGCATCTCAAAGTTACACATCACAATACTTAACCCTGATGTGCTTTTGTCTGTGAAGATTTTACATGGAATAGTTCAGGATAAAAGGCTGAAGTAATTTGGGAATCATAATTAGAAGCTCCATCACTTCCCAGGCTGCTGAACTTCCCAAGCTGCCTCATTGGCAGGTTTGTCTGTTGATGCCCATGTATTGCATTCCTGGCTGTGGTGATCGGAGTGCAGGATACCACATCCTTAAGCCTGTAGCACACAGAACCACTTCCCAGGGAAAGATACTGGTAATAAAATACTAGTTGTATTATTGGAATGAACTGGAAGCAATGTTGCTGGTTCACTGCTGTGGGGGAGAAGACATCCCAGTAAGGGGGATGGAGGGTGTCACACTACCTGTGGCAAACAGCCATGGAGGTCACTGGCAGAAAGAGTCTGTTAGGACAGGAAAGTAGGGAAAGACAAGGAGAGAAAAGAAGAAGAGAAGAGAGTAACTTTTATCTGTATTCGCCTAATTTTTAAAGCTGCTCTTTCCTGTGAGTCTGGGGTTGCTCAAAGAATGGGAGAGCCAAGGGACAAGGAATGTCACAGCTGAATTTGTAAAATGACTGGGTGTTATACAAGTCTGTTGCTTTGTTGGACTGGCTTTTCAGAGGAGCTGTGAGCTCCTGACTTCTGCTGGAGGTGAACAACTGCTGTCTAAAGCCAAGGTCCTTGCATTTTGAAAAAAATCCAGACTATTTCCCCTTTCTTCAGAGAAATCTCTAGACTCTGAAACTACCAAAGTTCCAATTTGTGTACAGGATTGACAAAAATTTCCTTGATCAGTATTGCAAATAGTGGCTCTACTTTTTGCATTGAGTGACTGACAGTGAGCTACAAACTGCAACAAGGCTGCAAGTTTAGAAGGTAGATTACATCTTCTTTGGTTCTTCTTTCTAAGGATTTACTTCAGCTTTAGTGAAAGAACAGCAAAAACATTGCTTGGAACCTGCTGCAGAGCAATTTATAGCAGCTTATAACTGTAATTCATGGAAGTTTATCATATGACCTGCTTTATGAAAGTTCACTATTAGTTCAGCATTTAGTGCTCACAGACTTGGCAGAGTTTCCTACAAGCTGGATGCTGAACATCCGGTGAACTTTGTTTATGAACACAATATATTGTGGTTAGGAGGCTTTGGAGCCTCAGGTCACCACCCAGTTGTGTGCAAGCCTAGAGCCCACTTGCCTGGGAATGGAGGCACCCTGTGCAAGGATTTAGAAGAAATAATAATAATAATAATAATAATATGTTATATACTATTATTATTTATAATAATAAACCCACCACCAACAGTAATAAAACAATTACAACAGCTATTATTATTACTATTACTATTAACAGTAATATTACTATTATTACTATTATCACTATTATTACTATTATTATTAATCCCCTCCCACTGTGCTTGAAACAAAGAAAAAAAAAGAAGAAAATGGAGAAGCTACTGAGGACAAAGGTGAGGACAGTGTTCTCACACACTGAACTTGTGTCATCACCCTCCTGTAGAAATTCCTCAAAGGTGCTTCTAGGGGTTTGTAGCAGAAGAGAAAATCATGGCTGGCTGATCTCAAGGCAAAGAAACTGCTAGAAAACTGAGGAGAATTTAAAAGAAAGCTCTTCTGCTGTTTAGTCTTCTTCTTTTGTTTGGCTGTGGTTTATGGCATAGTGATTGACTACAGGCTCTTTCCCAAGCTGTTTATTTTGGAATGGTGCTGTCATGTCTCAATTACTGTGTGTATCTTGTTTTCATCTTAGAGAAGCCCAAAACAAACTGAAAACTTCACAAACCCATAGTTCTTATATTCAGCTGTGGATGCATGGAGGGAGCCCCAAACCACCATGTTTATGTGTAAAATGGACCATTTGCACAAACATTCTTGCTGGGCAAATTGTGTCTGTTCTGCATAAATAAGTGGTAGGAAGCAGAGTCTGCTCTGGCCCTCTCTGTGGTGCAGTGCCAGGGTTTGGGGCCCCTGTACCAGATCTGTGTAACACCTCTGAGACAGATCCTTCACTTTCTGTGTGCCTGAAAGGTGTCAGCAAGCTGAGCATCTTCTGCATGTGTCTTCCTGCCTCTGGTTGGAAGTACTGCTGAACTTGGACAGCCCAAGTTAAGAGGCTTATTTACATCCTGCTGGGAAGAAATTACTGAGAAGGTGAGCTTAGCAGAACTCAGCTGCTGAGCCACCAGAGATGGGCATCATGTGCAAGACATCACAGTGAAAGAGTTTCTCTGCTGAACCATCAGTTGAAAGCTTTCATGCTTTCTTGGTGCCTTACTCCTAAACAAAAACTTTACTCCCTACTTTCATCTTGCTAAGCAGGGGAGCCCAGAGTGTCCAGCAGAAGTTTGTTTAAAATCACCAAAGAGAAAGAGGCAAATTTCATTCAGTCCATTTTAGAGAGGCAGTTCATCCAGTCCTGAAGGCAGTAACATGGATGCAAGAAATAAGGGAGAGGACATTTGAGAGGCTGATGAAATGGCATCCTGAATGTAGCGTGGGGTGAGGAGGGTGAGCACTGTGTTCAAACTGTAGCAATGTGCTCAAGCCCTTGCCAGCTGGAATAAATTAATAAACTCCAACATTTGCTTTGACTGTGCAGCCAAACCTGCATTTGCATTAACATTTAAGAGCCAAATACATTTTCTGCAGAGTTTATGGTTCTCCCAAGAGAGTCAGCATTCCATTAGGTAATGCTGTTGTGAGAAGCCACCACCTGAAGGTCATTTCTCACAATATCTCAGAGAATTAGTCTTGTGCTTGTGACACTGTACCATCAGACCATCTGGGATTATTATGACTTCTACTGCTACTAGGACTTCTAGAAAACTAATTTAATATACTATTAAATCCCTGTGATTAAATTATTTCTCCTGATGTCCCAATGCAAGTTAAAATAATGAGGAAGGCACAAACACATTGTCATATAATTAATGCTGGTAATTTTTATAAGGTCAAAACACTTTTGTGGCAAGGCCACCAAAGAGAGCATGTCTCGATGTTTGAAAATACGTGATGAAGGCCACAGTATTGTTACCCTGTGACATATGCAGACTACCTCCTTAAGGCATAAAAGCCATAGTCTGATGAAAAATGAATATTTTTACCAGTGGGAATTCAGAGAACATGGTTAAGCTTTACCTTGAATTATCTTTCTGCTATTTCCCTTAAATATAGAGGGGACTGGCCTCTGAAAGGAGACATTTAATTAAGCAAGTAATTTTTCTCTTATTCCCTGCATTCAGTCTTGAAAAAAAATATCTCTAATGGATTCTTAATGAGTGAAAATGTTAATTTAAAGATACTGTTAATTACAGGATTGGTTGGGAGATTCTACTCCAACTTGCACCACAGTTAGCCATCAAGAGGGACCATAATTTCTCCTCTAAAGAATCACCACTGACCTCACACCTTCAGTGATGTGACCTTGGACACAGCTCTCAGCCAAGATGTCCAGGTGGTGGACCCAGATGAACTTAAGAGTACTTGACAGCTGAGAGGACACCTATTTTTTTATATGGATTATTTCCTTTCCATTCTTAGCCCAGCTGATGAATAGAAAAAGAGCCATCGCCTGGTAAACAAGATACCAAGACAGAGTTGTAAAGCACCACAAAACTGTTGTGTTGTTTGAGCAGAACAAAACAGTCCCTCAAACACTTTTTTATGAGCTTATTTTAGACTCTTGTGGCATTGAATTATGAAAGGGAGGTGGTTTTAAATTTATTTTCCACATTTTTGTTTTGATTTGTTTTTCTGAGTTATTGGCAATGATCATGACCTTGGTTTGTATCAGAATTGGAATGGGGATAGAAGAGTGAGGTGAGGTTGCTTGGACACATTGAGATGGTTTCAGTTATTTCAGCAGAGAAGCAAACATTAGTGATTGTGAACACTTACATGTGCCTAGATGTTACACACACAGGCAGACACAAAAGATATTAATTAAATTATTTCTTGGGGTTACCAAATTACTCACATGGTGAGAACTTGGCTGGCTTCCAGTTTTCCATAACTAGGGTAGTCTGAGCTAATCAGGATAAAATGAAAATTATTCTCAAGCTTCTGCCAAAAATCTTGAGATTTAAAAAAAAAAAACCAAAAAAACCAAAAAAACCAAAAAAACCAAAAAAACCAAAAAAACCAAAAAAACCAAAAAGTCTTTTCAACATTTGTCCCTCCTTATTTTTCATCTTCTCTTGATTCTGGATACTAGACAGGACAAAAATATATATTCACATCCAGACTCTCCAGTTATAATTACTGTTTAAAAGGATTTTGTGAAGGTTATTAAGCCTAGAGCTTCAGAACTTATTATACCCTTTTAAAATGTTAGAAATCAGACTTCTGTAGGTTATTCTTCCTTCTGTTTTCACCACAATTTTAGGTCTTTCAAGCACTCAGAGCTGAGTCAGAGGTAGAGTACTAAAACTGCATGGATGCTGGCCCAGTAGGCTCTTGTTTCTAAGCAAAAATGATGAACAAGTGAAAAGCAGCAAAATTCATCTACCTCAGGTCCTGAAGCACCAGAATCAGGAAGGGGTAGGTCTGGTGCAAGTTACTGGATCTGCTGTGTGCGTGCCACTGATGTGTGTTCCCTGTGTAAGCTTGAGTTGAGCTCAGGCATATGTGACAGTGCATATATTGATAAGCATGTGGAAAGTAACCATTTCTCCCAACAGCTGGTGTCTAGGGTCTTTGGCTTGCTAGAAGATCTACAGACAACTTGTATTCCACTTAAATCCTGTTTAGGCTTAAGCGTCAGCTGAGATGTAGTAACTGTCAGGGTGTGTGCTCCCACTCCATGGTTAATGTGAAAGAATGTAATTTATCTGAAACTCCTTCCACTGTGGGTTAAGCTAGATGGCAATAATTCACATTTGCTGGGTGAGGATAGCTTGCCTCAGCTACCATAACTAAGTCGATTTGCTCCTGAATCAGAGGAACGTGCTTCTGTGCCTGTAGTAAGAGCAGCATCCTTTGGTCCTAATCTTGTGCTTCAAATGGAAACACTTAGTCCTGCTGAACCTTGAGAAGAAACACAATCTCTTCAGTGCCTGCCATAATCAGAGCTCTCATAGTTTTTGAAGAGCTCATAAGTCCTCTCTGGTGCTTTGAGATGAGGCAGGTCTGCCTGTGCACGTAGCTACGAAGACCAGAATGGCTTTTACTGTAAATTATTTAATCCCTTTCCTTCCCCATCAGGTCAGTGCTCCATGACTCACGCCAGTCCTGAGGAACATATCTGTCTGGCTGAATGTCTGCAGATTACCCTGAATCCTCTCCAGACATTTTGGGCAAATATACAACACCCTAACAAGTTGTATCTGCACCAGTGCTTCCCTACAGCACAACTTCCTGTGCTCAACCAAGATAAACAGTGGAAGAGCATCCTGTTGTGCCCCGAGAAGAAGAGGCTTCAGTTCTTGTATTTGTTTTAAAATATTTAGATTTAGCAAATCTCTACAGAAAATAGGAAATGCCTGACTTACCCAAGCAGCCGCTGCAATCCCGTGCTCGCCAGCAGCCTGGGGCTCAGCCCCTTGATGTCCTTGCAGGCTGTGCAAAGAGGCCACCGGCCTTGGGGTCCCTGGTGAGCAAAGACAACACTGGGACTTGGGCAGGAGAGCAAGGCTTGGCTCACTGTGTGTGAGTCTGCCTGGCAGGCACAGTTGTTTGTGCTTTATAAGCCATTTAGGAAGGTCTGTGTTTCTTCGATTGCCTTGCTCCGTGCTGTGTGATCTCCTGAGCCCCACGATTCTTCAGGCTATTGAACAGGGGGTTGTGTTTATGGAGCACTGGGACCACAGTGAGAAACTTGTATTCAGTGATATCCTTAGGAAGCTGGACAACAAATATCCCAGGAAAGAAGCCCAAAGAGTGGCTCTTTGAGGAGGTTTGGACCTCAATGAAGGTCACAGCAGTGCACTCAGGAGTACCCTCTATGGGAACAGCTTGCTGACTGTTCCATACTCAGCCACGCCAAGTTGAGCAATTAGAAGACAATGGCACGAGAAATCCTACTGCAAAACCTGGGGTTTAAGGTCTTCAGGTCAGTCATGACATTCTAATTTGGTGGCTGAGGACGTTATATTGGATGAAAACAAAAATGTCAGTTCTTGTTACACATCTGGAGACATCAGCACAGAAAGATGAAGGAATAAATAATAAATTCATGCAAGTCTGTCTTTCTGAGTGAGTGGGAAAAGAAACAATATTTGACTTGGTCTGTGAAGAGGAAAGAAAAGACTCATGTTTCAGAAAAGTGTAGTATGAAAAAACATAGATTAAAACTGCTTTTAACCCCAGTATGACCATGCAGGGGTGGGCACAGCTGTGATCTACTACAGTGACAATACTGCATTCTGCTGATGCCACAGTGTGTATGTGTGTGTGCACATGTTAAAATTATGCCCCTCAGCCTCTGTAATCAAATGTTAGATAGACAGATAGTCAGACGTTTGATTGCCTGTGCCTGTTCTTGGCTTTCCTGTGGTGNCCCAAGGTTACCATAGAGTAATGATTACCAATGTCATATTAATTATACTTGACACTTTGGAGCCAAATGAAATTACTATCTAATTAAAAGCACAGCATCACCTTAATGAAACAGCCCTCACTTGTCACATCACAGGAGGCTTTATAGCTTCCTTCTCCGCCTTCTATTCTTTGAATCCAAGTTCAAATTCAAGGGAAAGTTTGCTTATGGATTGCGTCCAGATGTGTCTGATGTTTTAACATTTATTTTCAGCAGTTCCCTCTGCACGATAGATTTGGGCTCTTTCTGAGCATGCTCTTGTTTCCTCTGACATGCTACTGAGCTGTCAGCCTGAGATTGGAAAGTGGTGGTGGTGTCACTTCCAAGTCCTACTGATCTGGAGCATATAAAAAGATTTTGTCCAGAGGAATATTAAGTCTCTTCTCTGTGGAATTAAAATTTGAACTCTTTATGTCTGTAACTAAACTTGACAAGATGCTTTGACTAAGGAAAATTAGCTTAGCTCCTTGGGTTTGCTCTGGATTTAGGCCAGCTGATCCGAGATATAACCCTACAAAGAGGATCAGAATGGTATCCCAAATGGAATTTAGGCCATGGAGAGCCCCCATGGGCATCCTAGAATGTTCAGTCTTTCGAGTCATGTGGCCAGGAGTTCAACTATGACAATTCAGCTTTGCTGGGATTCAGCAGTGCTTCCTGACTTCATGTTGGTTCATGAGCATGTGTGTGGATGGACACAATTGCATCTCCCCATGCAATTGACAAATATCTTTTAGGATATCTCTTGAATTACACCTCTAGAATCCTTCCAGAGTCACCTCAGCATATCATTCAGCGAATGTCCCACCAGTGCTGAGGTCTCCTGGGCTCTCTGTTTGTCACTTTCTAGTCATATTTCCTGAGAAACTCTTCTATAGTCACACATTTAAAAATGACTCTTTTCTTCTCTTGTTCCAGGAGAACATCAAAAAACAGCAAAGATAACTTCCCTAAATTATTATTTGTGTCATGTTGCCACTCGTTTCCATCATTTTGCAGAATAACCCACTTCTGGGCTTTTTGCTGTGTTAGTTGCAAATTGTTTGGGGACATGGCTGTCTTTGTACCCCTTGTTTGTACTGCACCAACCACTGCAGGTATTGTGCAGCTGGGCACTGCACTGGCAGTGACACCAGAGTAATAATCCAACTGCAATTTGATAAGCAGTACAGCTATTCATCAAAAACAACTTGTTGATATGATATGTGTTTCCAGTTTTCTTTTCAAACATGCTATGGCCGTTCTACTCCAATATTCCAACACTAGCACTATCACACTGTGTTTGATCTCATCCTTCCAAAGCAGATTGTAATGAAAGTCTCCTCACTACTATGGTAACATTGCTGTTGAATATATTGTCAAAGCGCCAAAATGTTTTATCTTCTGACTCCCTGGAACAAGCAAAGGTAGAAGAAATGTGGAGCTGTGGTTGAAATGGATCTGTCCGAAAGTAAGAGGAGAAAACTGGGGACAGGTTTCTGAGGGTTTCCCTTACACAGGCCCTTAGCTCCTTATTCCAGGGAACAAGGAGCTCCTTTTTCCAGGGATATTTACTATCAAAGTTTTCCATTGAATATTTATGATAACACAATGACAGTGGGAAACTTGAGTCCTGTCTGAGGGCGGGAGTGGGGAAGAACTTTCACAGCATGTAGTTGTAAACTGCAAACTGACATGCATAGATTTAGAGTCCTTGTTTTCCTTCAGAGCCTGTGGCAGGATAAATAGTCTGCCAAAGGACAGTTCAAAGAGATGGTGCAGCAGGAGGAGAAGTTGTGTCGTGCACACTTATCAGAGCCTGGCACTTACAGGGCTTTGGGTAACTTCAGTGGAGAGAAGTGGGATGCATGCTTCAGTAAATTTGGTCCATAGGAAAACAGCTTATAGGACTGGAAGTGCTCCAGCAGAGTTCAGCTCCAGTTGACAAAGACAGCAGCCTTATATAAAGTTAGTGTAACAAATTCCTGTAATTGTTCTGTTGTTTTTGGGTTTTTTCCTGGTTGCTCCTTGTAGGAATTCCATTTAGGGACTGTATTTTAACCTGTAGCCTCAATTAGCTCACATGAAGCATCATTCACCACTACCTGCTTTGCTGCCATGTTCTATTAAATAGTTAAAGGGTCAGCTTTTCCTCCACTAACTCAATGCTTTCTGCTTTGAGTTACAGCTGAAGCATGCCTGCAAATTCAGGAAAGGTTTAGGATCTGCAGTTTACTAGATAGTGGATGAGCTTTTGTTCTTGTATTGAAAACATTTTCGGAAGCATCAGCTGCATTCATTGGTGGTAGGTTGTGATTACTGCACCCTTGTTTTTAACATGGACACTGCTTTTGGCATTCTGTGGAATTTTCCTGGCCTACCAAGATTTACAGAACTCAGTGAGTTCTGTAAGGGCATCTCCTTAATCAAATGCATGTAAAAACAGGATACTGTTGTGTTCATTGTTTTCTCCACAAGCTCAGAAATGTCTGATTTTCCTCTAGTGGTCTGGATGAGCTCTTTTCTGGCAGTTCTCATGTTTTAACTTCTTTAAATTTTTGACCTAAAAGTCATGTCACTGTAGCACAACTGCAATTACAATTCCTCATTTTGATGGAAGGAAGTGAGTCATTAACAGGCAGCTTTCAAAAGTTCTCTAGAGTTTGACCCAAGTCAGCAACAGACACTGTCCTCTCCTCAGTGGACTGTATCTCAAGAGATACTAATATAATTAGTAAACATCCTGGAATTTAGCATTTGGGTCATACTATCTCAATATTTACCGTTTTGTTTTGTTTTTATTGGCCTTTTAGAAGAAAACAATGGCATTGGTAACTACATGATGAAGCCCAGAGACCTCAACAAGAGTGAAATTAGACGTCTGGAAAAGCCTACAGAAATTTAATTTGGGGGAAATGTGAAGAAAATCATGATAAGCAGTGCAGTACCCTGATGTTGCTACAGAATTGTGGGGGCCAAGCCCAGACCAAATGAAACTCTGGCAGAGTTCTGCCTTAGCCCCCTGGATCTTTAATGGCACACTAACTCCCTCCTGAGATGGTGCTGACCCTGCTAGAGCTGCCTAATTTCACACCTGGTCACCAGAGGACACTGCAGCATGGGAATGACAACCCTTGCATTGCTGAGAGGATTTTGAGGACAGTGATTTTGAGGTATGAGGCCTCAGCATACAGGTCAAGGGAAAGCTTGGCAAGGCAACCTACAACTGTGGGAACCAAAGCTCTTTTTTTCATATTAATGCCCTATGACACTTGAGGTATACAGGCATATAATAATTTTTAAAAAAAATTAATTCAGATGCCTTTTAAACACATTGGAGGGAGAGCTTATCTGGATCCAGGTTACTGGAAATGCACATTTTTAGCTTGGGATGGAGAAACCTTGGTGTAGAGCTAGCTGGTTAAATCTTCTCTGTATAACAGTAAGAGCTCCTGAGCTACAGACCTCATTATAAAATTCTTGGATTCAAAGATTCAATGTTGAAACTGAAGATCACTTTGCTGTTCAATCTGTGATGCAGACTTGGCTCTGCATCCATGACTGTAAGTTGAATGGTTGGGTATGTGACAGTTAACTACATACAGGTGTGATTCCTTTAATTTTATCAAAACCTGTCTCAGAGGAAGTATCATTACACCTTTAATGCTCAACTTTGAAGCAGAAAAGCTAAATGAAAATTATATTCATATTCTCAGCTGGTAGCCAGCTTTTCTTCTGAAGCATGACAGCTTCTATTTTTGTGGTGTTAAAGGTAACTTTCCCACTAGATCTTTGGGCTAGGCTAAAAGACATGCAAAAGTGACTGAAGAAAGGTCTCCTTTAACCCTCTCAAATATTGAAAAATAGACTTTATCTTTTTGGCCTGAATTAGAAGGGGAGAGCACGAAAAATTTCAATAGTTTGAATGCTTTCTGCACCTAGAGTGGAGCTCAGTGATCTTTGCTTATCTTTGCTGTTCCATGCAGTCATAACAATTATAGCTCCACTTGGACCACTAAATGCACAGGTATCATCGTGTGCTTGCTTTTTAATACCACAGCAGTGCTGACCAGAGTGCAAAAACTGTGCCAAGAATCCTATTTGACAGCAATAATTATCAAAAACTGGCTGTATGCTGTGGCTTTATTTTACACAGTTGACTTTTCCCTTTGAATGTTCCGTTTTTATCTAATAAATTAAATATTCTTCTAATTATTAAAAAAAAAACCAAACCACATTGCCTAAGTGAACTGCAATTTTCTTTGTGTTCACTAGCAGGCTGTAAAGGGGCATTCAGCATGAGCACTGGAGTGACTGAGGGATCAGTAAAACCATTAAGTTCCCTTCAAAGTTTTTCTTGTAAGCAGAGACGCTATGATTGAAAACTGTTCAGTACTTTGCTGTGGAGGTGCTCAAAACACTGTGTGATAGGTAAAAAAAAAAAAGGCAATTTCTGTCAAAGAGACTGTTAGGTAAGAATCAGGCAGGCATGAACCCTGGAACTGAAAAAAGGTTTTCCCTTGGAGCAATTTTCCCAGGCAGCCTGAGCTGAGCTCCTGCTGTCATTGCCCGGTCCCACAAAGCCACTTCTTGAGCTCAGCATGGCCTGATGCTGCTCTGTCATTAAGGGTATTTTCAATGGAATGAAATTGTTCATGTTAATCCTAAAGGCTCCCCACAGCTCCTACTCACTGTATTTATCATACTTGGCTCATATCCTCATATATGAGGCTCCTCAGAACAGCCTTTTTAGGGCAGGCTGGGGAGCTCTCCCTGCAGGACAGAGCCCTGTGGCAAAGGCCTCCTCAGAGTAGCATCTGCACAGCTAAATTTTTGATTTACCAGCACATTGGTCCACCTTATAATCCACAGATACTTTCTGTGGCAGGTTGAGACTTTGTAGGTTGAGACTTCTCCCCACAAGGCAGATAATTCTCTGGGCAAAGACTCCTGGTGGTGATGAGTTATTATCCATGAGTGCTGGTGTCATATTTTTCTTTTAAAACAGATCTGGGGGGCGACAACTGGTCTGAAACCTGGTTAATCCAATCTGTCAGTGGTCTCATTGCACAGGGCTGAGGACCTGGCCAGCAGTGGAGGGTGACCAGAGATGATAGGAGCTCACCTAGACAGACTTTTATGCCACAAAGCAAATTGTGACACTCATTTCAAAGAAGACAGTGTAGGGAATGCACTGCTGCTTTTAAGTATTTTGAAGAAAGTACTATGTCTGTATGATGAAATTTGGTAAAAAAAGAAGACATAAGGAAAAACCAAAAAAAAAAAAAGCATGGAAACAACTTCTTAGATAAAAGGCAATGTTCCCCCTTACATGGGAAACACGTGAAAGACTGNAAACCAAAAAAAAAAAAAGCATGGAAACAACTTCTTAGATAAAAGGCAATGTTTCCCCTTACATGGGAAACATGTGAAAGACTGCAAAAAAATCATCACAGTAAAATATCTGTGGGGCTGGATTCCCCAGGAGTCTCTCGGTGCTCTCTCAGAAAAGTCAGCCCCCTGATTCCTCAAATGCTTTATTTCTTAAATTCAGAAAAGATGTATGTACCAGCATATCCTTCTAATTAGCATGAATTTACATAATTCCATATTACCAGCTACTGTGGCATTCAGAAGAAAACCCCACAGTTTTAGTTTCTGGAATTTAGGGCCTCTTTCCCATTTCTAGTGTGGATGCTTCCTATCATCTGGCAGTGTAAGAGCCCTGAAAAGGAAAGGACAGGTAATTTACAACATCAGGCTGCAAAATATCACCTGGGAGGAGGGAACAAACCTTCTCCTCAGTGCTTTTATTTTATAACCTGCACTGCCCCAGTTTCTATAAACCCACAGCCTCCATGGGGCTGTGACTGTGACCAGTGCTGTGTAAACAAAGCACACTGGAAATGAAACCCAGAACCCCATTCCTCTTTCTCTCCTGGTCTCTCTTACACCAATGCATGGGGTGTATCACCACTGGCTTTCAGCAGACACTCTCTGAATTTTTTCATTTCCTCCACCACTTATCTAAAGTGGCTCACAGAGATAATTTTCCGTGTCAGCAGCTAATCTGATCTGAGATCATGTTACTAAACTTTCTACACAAATCTGCTCTTTTTTTTCCACAGCCTTCTTTAATGACCTCATTGGTAACTGGCTGTTACCAATGCCTACACCTGAAAGATGCAATTCATTACTGCACAACATTTTATACCAGGAGTCACAGATTTGCTTTTTGAGCCTTGTTTTCTGTCCAGGGACATAATGAAACTGTGAGCCCTCTTTACCTCCTGGTTACATAAAGGATTAAATCATTATATTTAGCAGACAGAGGCTCCTCTCTGGTGCTGAACACCCCAGGTCTAATCTCATTTACCATTTGTGTGTTGAAAGAACTTGAATAATTTCAGAACAACTGGTCTGGAGTTAAATTGGTCAAGCCCCTGTTGGTGTCAGGCCCCTGTTGATTTATTTATTCGCTATGTCAGTAGTCATCTCAGGTCCTGACTCAGCCAAACAAAATACTGCCTGATCTGCACAGCCAAAAAATAGTTACAGAGTAAAAGGATTTTTGCATTCACCTGACCAAATTTATGGTCCCATTTTGTATTTCTGCTTATTGGACACAAGTGTATTGCTGTTCCCTCAAACCTAGACCTTGTAGATAAATTATCCTTAATCTCATACGAATTCTTTCTGTGCTGCAGTGCAGACATCCCTTCAGAGAGCAAATCCTTCCTGATCTACCAAGGCTTCTCCACTGAGTTCAGTAATTCACATTCTTTATCCACTAGAAACTTGAACTTTCACTTAAATTAATGGTATTATGAAAATTGCTTTCTCTTAAATGTTTGTATTAAAACTTCTTTTTAAAATATTTAGCACGTATTTTTTTATGTTTGTCTAAAAATTAATACTAATTAACAATTAATTTTAATACTTTACAATTGAAAATAATACTGAAAATTAATACTTGTGGGTTTTTTAAACTGATGTCTGTCTGGAAAACATTTATTTTGCTTAATATTTTCTCAAGAATACCTCCTGCTTCACAATTCACATGCACTGTCAAAATGAAGTAAAACCTTTGTTATGAAAACTCCTGAACTCTGAAGTTTCAGCCAAAGTCCAGGTCACAGTTTTAGAATTTGACCTCAATTCTGCAAATACAACTCTCATTAGGGGGATTTTAATTGTTTGTTGTAATTTGTAGGTGCCTTGAGATAGGCTGTCCATGGGCTTAAACTGGAATAGGTTTTTTGCGTTATTTTGATACAGTCAATGGTTTGCCTCTACCATGCCAATGGGTTTGTTCCCCAAAAGAAAAGCACTATTTAGCTGTACTCTTATTTCCATGGGAAAACTGTGATACTGTGCCCTAGTTCTACCATACCTACTAGATTGTATCCTTCTATACCAGAGCAATGTCAGGATTCACAGTCTCACAGATCACCATTCAAATATGGTGTAAAACTCCAACAAATCCATCAGTTTATGCTCTGTGCCTGCTTTTTCCACTCTGATTTTTCATTTTTGACACAGGGGATCTGGAATCCTGAGCTGATAATGGTGGCCACCTCTCTTTTAGCTGGATGAGCATCCATCATCACAGGGCTGTTCTGCAGAGCCAAGGATAAGAACATTTTTTCACCTCTGCAGTGCTTTATGACTCCCAGCGTGTCAGTAATAGGTGATATACATGTAATTCATGTATAGGATGGATCAGCAGCTATTTCACCACACTCCAGACCAGGTCTTGCTTTGTCCTAATTTTTTTTGGCCTTGTTGTAGGTTCTGTGATCTTTCAGGGAACCTGCCTTGCCCTCATGATCCTACCATTAAACTTCTGCATGGATTTGTACATGGCACTGCCAGATAGTTTATGATCTAATGTTGTAATGCAGAGATATTTTGCCATTGTAACATGGTAATTTCAGGACAAAAGCCAGTGAAAATGACATCCTAAGTCCTGTCATCTGCTTAGGGACCCTTTGGCCTCATCACTAAGGTCTTAGTTTTGAAGTTTGAAATATTTTTTGGGGACATTTTGGTTTTGAGGGAGACGATGGAAGGTTAAAAAACCCCAAACCCAAATGTTGCATTCACTCAGATTAATAGAAGTAAAGAAAAATCTTCATCACCAAAAAAAAATCTATCATCACCCCTCTTTCTCCATCATGCCAGCCTATTTGAGAACTCCCCTTGGGTGTTTGACACAGAGGCTACACTGCTCTGAGCCTACCCCACTCCTGGTGAGGTTTGCTGTCTCATTGGGAAGTTGTTCTTGCTTTTCTATTATCTTACTGGGAAGTTATTCCTGGTTTCTCTAGCTGAAGCCACTTCCCCATTTTTTCATATCTGAATATGCAAAGAGAGACAGACCCAGCTGATTCCTCATGCACTCTCAGGTGGATGAGGTCCCTACTACACTAGCAGTCAGCCTTTCTCCAGCTGAACAGATGTTTTATTTATTTGTTTATCACAGTGAATGATCTTCAAAGCCAGGAGCCTCATGCACCTGGGCTGGGAAGAGTGCATATCATACTTAAATGTGCAGTGAGCTGGAGCAATACTAAAGTATTCTCTAAATCCTACGTCCATCCATGAGAAAGTTTCTGCCCCAAGACTTCTGAGTCCTGCTTAGCTCCTGGAAGAGCTAGAGAGTAGTTACTTTGCTGGCTTGGTCAGCAAATGATTCTTGGCTTCCTGCTGACAGACTTGAGCAGGTAAGTCCCCTCCAGATGCTGGGAAGAGTGCCAGCTCAGGAAATAAAGTAGGGAGGAGGCTTGGGGGAGTTGTTTCTGCCTGGACAAAAAGCACAACTGCTGCTGATGCATCACACTGTTGCTTGTAGGATGGAGAGTGACTTTTTTCTTCTCCAGTGAGAAACACCTTGGGGTCTCTGTTAGTGCTGCAGGCTGGGCTCATGTACTAGCAGGGGAGTCATGCAGCATTTCAGCTGGTTCTGGGTGCCTAGGGACACACAGGCAAAGGGAACAATTAGGAGTCATCTTCACAGTTATCTTATACCAACAAAAGCCCCACGGTATAATAGCATGGGAGTATCTGTATCCACATCCTTATCCACCTCTGCTTACATCCACATCTATGGGTCTTGCACTGGCACAGACCCATGTCACCCGAGCACTGGTGACCTCATTGGCTCTGTCCACAGCCTGTGTCCTCCCCAGCTGCTGTGTGGGTGGGTTTGGCACTTTCCTTCAGGTTCAGGGAACAGTCCACCTTCTGCATGCCTTGGATGTGGGGCAGGAGAGAGGGGTGATGATGGGTGACTGCAGCACAGCCCTGCAGAGCATTGCTTCCAGCCTTGCAGGGATGTGCCCCAGGTTCAGCAAATACAGAAACTATCAGGAGATAGTGACACACGCAGAAGTTGTGCTCCCAGTATGAAATTACTGGAGGAGCTACATTAGGCCATAGCACCTCTGACTAAAACAGCTCAGCAGCTGTTGATTTAGATGAGCCCATGGTGTGGTGGTGCTGTGTGCATGTAATGTAAAGTGGTTTCTTCTCTGGGATGTGCTGCAGAGACCAAAGGTTATTGTCTGCTTTGGAAGGCAATTTCTTTATTTGAACTGCAGGCAGCAAAACACACTGGTTGTTGGAGTTTACAAAAGGCTGTCATGGCTCTGCTATGTCATTTTTAAATAAACACATTTTAGTCATTAAGTACACACTCTTAAAGCCTTAGTAAGAAGAACATCAGAATTATTAGTCTAGCTTTAATTCATCTGGTATGAGTTACAGCTGAACTAAAGCATGTGGCAAATAAGAGGAGTTATTTTCCAAGGACAATTTATCTGTGATAACCTCTAACACAGAAGGAGCCCAAACTCTTAACCATACCCACTCTCTCTCCACATTTTGGTTTGACTTCTCATGTTGCTCTTATTTATTATATAGCTCAAGAGAGGACCAGGGGATGTAATTGATCTCTCGGGGTTCCTTTGAGCCCTGTATTTCCATGATTAAATGAGCCTATGAATTGTTATAGACATCATCACACAAACAAATGTTTTATTAAGCACCAGTAAATTGCTACAATAGCAAACCAAAGTTGTGTTTGTACAATATTTCACAAATCACAGACAGCAAGGAGTATCTTTTATATGTGGGCACATTCATTCCTCCACTACCCCCATATCCCTGTGGTTTCTTGTTTCATTTGGTTTGTGGGGTATGAACAGGTCCTGCCTCTCTGAAAGAATACCTTTTCCAAACATGGCTCTTAATTTATAAGTGGTTGGCTGGTAAGCTCCTCTGCTGTGCCCAGCTTTGAACCCACCTATGTAGGCCACAAAGAATTGAGGGGGAGTCAAGGAGGAGAAGTATTGAGTAGATAGAGCATGTGGTGGAATATATTTCATGCCTCTGAAAGTAATGACATTAATTTAATTAAAAATTCACACTGGTCACTACAATTTATAGGCCAACATGACTGATATTGTTATGCTTATGTAAGCAGAGAAATTAATTAAAACTTTGAAGCTTTCTCGTTGGCATAATGAAAGCTTATTTTACACTGGTGAGAGATTAAGGAAACTTTCTCGGTGGGCTTTTTTACAGAAAGGCAAAAAAACAGGCACTTTCACAAGCAGGGAGTGTTTAATTAAAAACAGGAGAGAAATTGGGAAAATGAAAGAAGCAAGAAATGTTTTTGTTAATGCATTAGCTGTGTAGAAAGGGCCTGGGAAGAGCCAGGAGGATTTTGACACTGGTTTTGTTGGCATGAGAGAGAAATGGGAGCATCATTTGTTACAGGAACTGGAGAGGTGGGATGCTGAGGGAGGGACTGGCACAGGGAAGCACTGGTGTGGGGGGTGAGCTCCTTATGGCAGAGTCACAAGATACTGCAGGCATTGAATTGCACAGGATATCTCCCTTCCTGCTTTCAGGAAAGGGATGCTGCATTCAGGTCCTTCTGCTCAGAGCTCTCAGCCTTCACTCTTTTCCTTTAGTTCCCATATCTGCTGTTATCTTTCTGAATAGCACGGAGGTATCACTGGGAGCTAGATAGCCATAGAAGATTTTTTAATAGTCAGAGTGAAATGTTTCTGTTCAGAAAAGAAAAAATCCATCTAGTGCTGCAAAAAATGTGTGCCCATTTAATTGCAGTTATAGTTATATACATATATATATGCATGGCAAGGGTTCAAAGCTGCCCCAGGGGAGGTCCAGACTGAACATTAGGAAACATGTCTTTACCATGGTGCTGATCAAACACTGCAAGAGAATTTCCAGAGAGGTGGTCAATGCCCCAGGTCTATCTGTAATTGGGGCATTTAGACAATGCCCTTAATAAAATTATTTAATTTTTGATCAGCCCTGAATTGGTCAGTGGGGCTAGATGGTCACTGAAGGTCCTTTCCAACTGAATGTATTCTGTTCTATTCTATCTACATGCACATCCATGTCCCGTACAGCTGGTGGTGCGGGCTCCTCTCAATCCAGATTGCCTCACTAAAGCAACTGGAGTCACTACAGAGTTGTTTAATGTAACATGAAAACCCTGTGAATGCTCTGACTCCTGACAAGGACAGGTCCAGGCCTTCCCAGCTGCTTGAGCCAGGAAAGAAGTAAATGGTGAGGGCTTAACGGTGCCAGGCTGAATACATCTGGAACCTGAGCTCCCTTGGGTGGGGGATTACATGAGGGGGTTGATATTATTTGTATGTAAGGCGTGGAAGTAAATTCCAGCAGTAGAACAGCTGAAATCACAAAATTTTGTAGCTCTGAATATTACTCAGGACTCTCTTCCGCTGTAATTTTCCCTTTTGACATAATGACACATAAAACTCAGTAAAAAAGAAAATAATTCCCTTCACTTCTAACTAGATCAGCAAGGTCAACATAAGTGCATTGTATATTCAAAGAGCAAAAATGTAACTCCTGGAGCTGTTTGTGCCTCAAGTTGTTATCTGAATCTTCCCAGTTTGAATGCCTTGCTGGAAACCCAGTGCCTTTGCATGAGTGTCCCACATTCCTCTGGAAGGAGAAAGGTCCATGTGTCACTGTGGGACACCCGAGGACACACACAGACACACTTTTTCATGAGAAGGCTAAAACTATTTATTAAAACATCTGACTCTAAATTTATAGTATTTCTATACAGACCAGGGATTGGAGGAGAAGTTGGATACCTCTCCCATCCCATTGGTCAAGACAACTGCTCATCAGTTGTTTTTTCACACTAAGAGAAAGTATGTAAACAACTTTGTTTTAACATAAACATCCTTCTAATTATAACACCCGTGTGTGAAAAAGAACTAAGAGCGATGAAAACATTAAGTTAGAAAGTGCATCAGGAAAGCTTGAAAATTCAGGGCGACATCCATGCTGGCTGGTTCAGACAAAGATGTTGAGGAAAGCTCCAACACAACCAAGAGGATTTTAGGGTCTTCAAGTCCAAAGAGTAAATGGGGAAAAAAAATTATTCAGCATTCATTAAAGAATCAAGACTCTTTATCAAGCAATGCTGTGCCCTGATCTCTTCCCCCTCCACTGGCCAACCATGCTGCATGCCAAATGTGCTCTCCCCAACATCAGGCTAATAGAAGCTACTGCTTGTCCTCAGAACTAGATATACTTCACATTCAGGTGTCTTTTGTGAGCTGTGCCTCGCCCTCAAGCTGCCCTGACAGTGTTAATTCCCCATGATGGCAGGTGAGATGAGCCTTTTTTTGAGTTTTTAGCACAGTGTGATCACAGAGGAGCAGCCACCATCAGGTCCAGGATCTCACATGCTTATCTTCCTTCAAAATATTAGAACAGTCATCCCAGCTGCCAAAAGAATCAGAAAATATTAAGTCTGGGTAATATTTAGGCTATGGATGGGGGTTTGTCTGCCCAGGCAGAGTTGCATTTCCCTTGCCTGGGCTGCCTTCTGACTTACCTTCAGAAACAGCTACTCCAAACCATCCCTCACTTTCTTCATCTCTTTACACTCCTGGGATGGCATTGGTGATCCTTCTGGGTCTGTTCCAACTCAGACTATTCTGCAATTCTCTGAAATAACCAGGGGCATGATTCTCCTGAAGACTTTGGTGTCTTCTAACAGAAATCAGAATTTCCTCAGAGTAGAGAAGGCTGGAAGAAAGTCAGTGTGTCAATCGAGGCACCTTGGGAAGGAGGTGCATCCCCTTCAGCATAGATATGAGGGCAGCAGCCCTAAAGGAAAGGAGAACTGAACATCTCAGTGTGTCCTGGAAGTCTGCAAGAATGGACTATGTTCTCCACCTAAAAAAGCACAATTAGAAGTTTTGTCATGCCAAAAAAATGTTACCCATTGATAATAATTTATTGAATACACATATAAAAGAAACCAGTCAAAAACTCTGCCTTTGCATAGAAGGCCCCAGCAAAGCATCATCCTGTTGTATGATTTATTTTTGCCTGTTTCAGAGGCTCTCCATTGTAGTTATTTCTTTTAGAGTAAAGACCAGAGCTGCTGCCTTCCCCTCCACATCACCAGTTTTAGGAGAGCCATGGGAGCCATAGTTCCTATTTGACACACCCTGTGATTGACAAGTGCTATACTAATTACTTCCTTTAACTGGTTGTATTAATTATTGGCCCTCTACTCCTGAGAAATTAAGACAATTAAACACAGCAATTGTTAGGCAAGAAATTTGCAGTGACAACTGAATGACCGTGGCTTTCCTGTCCACCCAGAGAACAAAGTCTCCAGGCACAGCAGGTGACCAGCAAATACTAATGAAGCAGCCAATACACAGAGGAGTCCTTCCCTTGCACACTCCATCAAACTGGCTGAAACACCTCCCATCAAAATATTCCTGCTGGACCACAGGGCTGTGCCAGCCTGGTATCTTGTGGAGGAAACACTAGAGAGTGGTGTGAGCATACACATTTTTCTTCAGGGACCTCTATTGCAAACAACACATTCAGGTTTTCTGAATTGTAGCATTTTAAACATAAATTTGATTTGGGCTTAACACTGCTGCAGAATGCTATTTTTACTTTCAGAAACTCAAAATCAATTTTTTTTGTATTTAAGACTTTTTGTGCATATGTGTATGTGTATGTGTGTGTGTATGTGTGTTTGTGTGTTTTTATGCTCCTGAGATGACATTCTGGTTTGGGATTATTTTTATTATTTTAGTATTTTGATTATTATTTCCATTCCATACAGAACATAATTTAGATATGTTGACACCTCTAGCAGAATGAAAATATGTTTTTCCAAACAGCTGGGAGTGCTTTTATTACAGATGGGTCTCAACCAGCTCTTGAAAGCTGATCCAGTGTAAATGTGAACTCTCTGCCTGGCTCCCAACTTTTGTGATGTACAACATTTAAAATTTGGACCTTCCTCCCCTGAAACACTGTGAGTATGTTCTGTTGAAGAATGGCATAATTTTTTACTGAATCATGGACATGGATTAAAAAGAAAATCACTACCAGAAATTTTATGATCTACATGCATTTTTAAGACACAGGCAGTAGATGTGTAGAGATGAAAATGTTTTGGTTCAAAATGGTTTATAAAAAATTAAGCCTGCCAGAAAGCTGATTGTTGTTAGGGGCTTTTGTGGTACCAGTGAGAAAAGGAAGTTTTACAGAGATTTTGGAGCTTGGTACATTCTTCATTATACACAATCTGCTCGATTTCAGCCACTGTTTAAGCCAGGTCTTCAGGAAAGCAAAAGTACATCCTCTGAAACATTGTAGGCCAATGTAAAATTTAATTATCAGTTTAATGCCAAGAGAGGGGCAAACAATAGAGGATTATCTGCTCCTTGCTTTCTTGCTATTTATTAAAAAAGCAGCTGCAGAGAAGAATGATGCCAAGCAGCTCCTGCCTGTTGTGCTGCTCAGAGCTGTTCTCAAGGGAGGACAGGTTTTACCAGGTGCAGCCAAATATCAGCTCTGCCCTCCAGCAGGAGAGATTCCATGTGCCAGGGCTGCCCACAGGACAGTCCATACAGCTGGGAAAGCACAGCTCCTACTGCCCAGAATCCTTGCCAGCACCACACACTCTCCAACCAAAGGTGGGCACAAAGAAACCTCCCCAACACCCAGCTTCTGCTCCCAGCATTTGTCGTGGTGTCAGTGAGGACTCTGAGGTTAGCTGCCTGTTTATTTGTTTTCAATCCTGGGATGCTGTGTGATCTGTTTTAAGCCTGGAGATGGAGAAAAATGCAGCTCTGTCTTCAACAGTTTGTGTGAGTGGCAGTGACTGATGCCTTTTGGAAGAACACCCCAGGGGCCGTGAGATGAGTGTAGATTGTGTCTGGGTATTGGTTAGCAGCATTTGTACCGAGCTGGCTTCCATTATTCCACATGTCAGGAAGAACATTTGCGCTTCCAGGCCACTAGATGATGATGGTACTGTAATTACAGCTGCATCTGAATTAACGTGCCCACATGAATAAAACATTAGCGTGATTATTCTTAGCTTTTTAACCAGTGGTCTGTGGTCTCATCTCATTATAGCTATTTTCTTAACCAAACCAAACCACACACTCTAACAAATGAAGAAGAGAAATAAACAAAGCTTCACCTTTTTCCCATTTCAGACTAGGAGTTGGTTAAATAATAATGATCTCTGAAAACCCACATGTTGGCAGAATTTTGTCCATAACAGGATATCTGTGAGCTTTAAGCCTTTGCTTCATATCCATAGAGGTTTGATACACTTACAACTGAAGACTGCAAATTGCAAATGCTGGATGTGTAATTATGTCTTTCTCTACATGGGAAAATAATTTTCAACTCCAAATCTTAGTATTTTGCATTTAAACAAAATCTTTGGGCCACAGGTGGAATGTTTCCATAGGAGCTTGGAGTCCCAAAGGGTACAAAGCCAAGCCAAGGCCCCTGCTGTGATGTGCTTGAGATGCAGGAATTGCCCTTGCCCTGCACTCCTCATGCCGTGGGCTGGACGAGCCCCCACAGAGCCTCAGGCTCCAAAAACCTTTCCAGGTGTGTCTGCACTGGAGCCAAAGGTGTGCCACCAGCTTTGAGACACATCCCTGAGGTAGCTTTACATGGTGTGCTCTTGCTATAATCTTGCCTTTCTCAGTAGCATCAGTAGATGGAAGAAGGACATTTTTTGGTTTGTGAGTTAATGACTCTTACACAAGTTGAACTGTCTGTTGCTATGATTTTAGACTTGGTCAAAAAAGAGATATGAAAAAGATATCAGTCCTGGCTCCCTGGAAAACCCTGCAGTATCACCACCATCCTCTTCTCTTGATGACTTTTAAAAAATATTTAGCTTGTCTGTTTTTACTGGCCCTCTTTAAATCCCTTTTCATCAATAATAACTTTTGAATCCTCTTGCCTGCCTCAGCCAATGCTTGACATGTTTTTAAAGGTCTTGAAGATGCCAAGGCTTTAGAAGTTTCCTTAAAAATTGTATTTCTGCAGAGAAGAGCCTCATCATGTTCTCCTCAGAGGAGAAGTTGGTAGCAGGAACACAATTTTAGGACACATCAGGGAATCCTCACCTGAGAGAGAAGGAAAGGCTGGAATTGCTCAGAGCTCATATTTTTTAACTTGCACTGGTCACATGATGACTAGACTTAGGAAACCATGTTCAGCTGTTCATGAAATCCCTCTGGCAGTTTGGGAAATACAGGTAAGCCTCACACTTCAGCCTGGTACCTTTATGCAGTGTGTTGAGAACAAGGGGCATTGCCTTTGTCAGGATCTTCCATCATGTTACAGAAACAGGACTGAATGTTGCAGACAGTGCAGGCTGTGAAATCTGCTCCTAATGATAGGTTACAAGTTAGCAGCCTGAACCCAATCCTGACTCATAATAAAAGTAATTGTAGGTAGCTCCCCATTCCCATTCCAGCTATTGCAGGGATAGTCTTCCAGGGGATGTGTGGTTGTGGCCACGCTTTGCTGACTGTTTGTGCTTCTTCTTGAAAGCTGAATGCTGAGCTGATCTGGCAATTGTGTGAGTAAAGTAAAACTAGAATTTCTTTTTATAGCAGTCTCAAACTCAACCCACATGCCAGGATAGGAATGGCAAGTTCCAGCACCTCGTCAGATTCTACCAAGAGGGGAGGGGACCATGGAGCCTTTCTTCAAGGATTCAGCTGCTTCCATCATTAGCCATTGGAGTCTGGTTTAGCAAAGGCATCTTTGAGTATATGAAGAGACAGGTTTAAGGGCACATGGACCAAGCTGAGCCAAATGTCATCAGTTCGTGGGCAACTTAATTATTTGGTCTCAGAAATATCCCCTATTACGATTGAAACTTATAATTCCTGGCTTCCCATTCCATTGAGGGAAAAGTCTAACCCTTGCAGGGGCTGAAAATGTTGGTTATAGAGGTTCTGTTGGGAGGATGACAGCTTTGGTCACACAAGAGCTTTCTTAGATGGCAGCTGTTCCTGGTTTGGATTTTTTTTTTTTTTAACCAACAACTTTTAACAAACAACAGCAGAGAAAACTCTCATTTAAAAAAAATGCTGAATTAACCTCCTGAGAAACTGGCAGAAGAATCTGCCTTTGCCCTCCCTTAAACTATATGTTGTGCTCCCCTGCTGGTACAATAAAATAAAATGAAAAAGAATCTTCTCAATTTTTCTTTCACCAGTGTGTTAGGATATTGTCAGGTCAGCCCTGGTGGTGGGGTAGCAGATGACTAATAGCTGTGGTTTTTAATTAAATGTTATCAGAAGAGGATGATAGATTAGTACTACTACCCCCTACATTTCCCAGAACATTTCAAAATTACTTTTTGAAAAATGGACTTAAAAAGAAGAAAGAAGGGGGAAGCATGAAACAATGGTGGGAATTCCTTGTCCTTGCCGGGCTAGAACAAAAGCTTTCTGTCTGTCAGAGAAGGAAAATTTATTTGTTACAGTTCAACCCAGTGCAGGCTGGATTGTACCTGGCTGGGATTTCTGCAGCAGAGCTTCACCTTCACAGGGCTCTGTTTCTGCAAGCATTTCTAAAGAGGAAATGTAGGCATTTGGATATTTAGAGCTGTAACACCTGAAAATGATAGAACATGGGATACTGAGAGAGCCCTGCATTTCTACTGCCTAGAGGTTTACTGGGAGTAGGTAGGGGAATGCCTGAGTCAATGGAAAGGAAAAAATATCTTTTTTTAATCCAGAAGTAGCTGATGACTGAAGGCTACCATTTTGTCCCAACATGAAATAAGAGTTCAGAGTCTGAATTTTTTCTTTAGGTAGGCACCAAGATCAAATAATTTCAGTGCAGATGGCAGGACCTTTGTTTTCTGTGGAAAAATGTTCGGTTCTTTCTCCCCAGCTCACCTTTTTGTTACAACTTAGTTACAGCACTCAGGCAGTGAAGATAGAAGAACACAATCTCTAGACCTACCCTTCCCTTAAAAAATAGCTTAAGAATATTTTAATCAGAAAAATAAAGGTCATTAAAGTAACTAAGGCCTTTCAGAGGATTGGGTTTGGATTGTTCTTCTCAGCATAAGAGCTTAAACTCTTCTTTAGCTTCATTTTAGGTCCCTGAGTGCAATTCTGGATGCTGCCCAAAATGAACAAGTGGTAGGGAATAGGGATGCAATCTACAGATAAAATGAGCACATCGTTAACTTTTTATCATCATTGTTATTTTTATTAGTCAAGGTTTTGGCCCCCAGAAGCTGGGGCATTTGTAATGAAAAAGACGCAAATAGCTCATAAGTCAGGCTATAAATATGAGGCACTGGAAAACTGGGCTAGTGCCCAGATAGATGATTATTTTTCAGAAGAAATTAATTTATATTTCTCCCTTTCAACCAAAAAGGTGTGTCAGTGCTTAGTGACAGAAAGAAAAAATCTTTATCCTTATCTTTTTTTCTGCTGCACGTATATATTTTTTCTGAGTTTCTTCCATCTTTGGATATGGCCTGCACATCCCACGTAACACAGATACAATTTCAAAGCAATGGTAATGGCTATTAACGTTAAAATGCTGATTTCCCAGTAGCCTTGTTGAAACAAAGTCTGAGCTGCAGCACACATGCCAGTAAAATCCCACTTTACACATAGCTGTAGGTGAAAATATGATAGAGGTTCCCTTCTCTGCCAGCTAGGTAATTTCTGTCCAAGGAAATTCAAGTGAGGTGTAGTTCTCCTACAGATGCTGATTAATTCTTAGGTCCATTTAGAGCGTGCTATTGCATGAAAACAGAAGAACCTGTGGGAGTTGGTATTTCCTTGAATTTTTTTTCTCCTGGACCTGCACTGAACACATATTGAGTGCATCAAAATGCCACTTCAGGGGTGAATGAAAGGAAAAAGCTGCTACACTGCTGGAAAAGAGCCTGCATCAGAGTTTACCTACTTTGCATTAAGGATGGTGACACAAACAGAGGGGCCTTGTGCTCCTGTCAGGGTGCCCTATGGCCAGTGACAGAAACATGGGCAGTTCTAAATTAAAAGAGCATTTCTGTATTAATTTATCACTCTGGTATACACAGGGCTAAGTATTTTCCAGAAGCCGCTACCGAGCCTCAGAAAGATGATGGAGCTTAAACCGTTGTGAAAGAAACACAGTTGCTTTCCTGATGTGATGTATTTTGCCTCATGAAAGGGCATTTTGTTTAGGTAGTGCACAGAAACCTTAGAAAGTGCCTGTGGACACAGATACAGTCCCTGGGGCAAAGCAGCAAACCTGAGCAGAGAAAGCATCATAAATCATGGGGCTTAATGTGCAGCTCATAAATCCAGTGTTTGTAGGGAGCTCTGATAAGGCAGGATGGTGTCAGAGCACTTTTACTCCTTGTAACATAGCATGTGGCATTTGCATCCACACAGCAGTGAAATGAGCTGAGATTTGCATCCCATTTTTCACTCCTCTGTGCTATGGGTGGGGCAGATTCTGATCATGACTGTGGGGGGTGTAAATAAGAGAAAGGCCCCAGGTTTCACTAGAGTGACTCTAAACTTAAATCCTTATATTTGGGATGGGGAATAGACTCTGAATAATGTTCATTTACATGAGATAATCATATCAGCCTGTGAATCTGTAAGTCAAACATCTGTGCTTCTTACTCACAGTCATTTGTATGTATACATATGAATGCTTATTTGATATTTGCATATCAGATATTTGCTTATTATGAAGGCAAAATGTGAGATACGCCAATCAGCTTTCATGTGCCTTGGTCTGTCTGAGTTGTTACTAAAGATGGCTGGATGCTGCTTAGATAACAAGTCTGATAGCCAAGGAAACCCAAGTTTTCCCAAGCAGTCTGTGCATAACTCCTCAGGAATTAGGTGCCCTTCCAAATGGTGACATTTGCAATACTTTTGGGATTTGGGTCTTTTAGTTAAAGTGAACATCCTACCCTAATATTTGAAATAAATCTTCCTAGATATCTTCCTTCCCTCAAAGTTTTAAATAGAGAAAGGAAATGAAAGGAGAGACCAGTATTATTCTATTTTCTGCAATCTGAGGAAAATTTTAATGAAAAATCTATCTCTTCAAGGTAAGATACATCTGTGGGATCCACTGAAAGGAAAAGAAGTTGCATTGTGCTCTCCTTAAGTGGCAAACCCCCAGTATTCCTGATGGTGATTCAGAGTGCTTTGTGATCTTTATGAGCCCTATGGGTGCCACAGAATCACAGAATGTTTGGGGTTGGAAGAGACCTTAAAACCATCTAGTTCCAGCCTCCCTGCCCTGGGCAGGGATGTCACCCCCTAGATTAGGTTGCTCAGAGTCCCATCCAACCCTGAACACTTCCAGGGATGGGATATGCACAGACTGGGAGAAAATCCATGTACCTCTCAGACTAACTCTGCACTTACATCAATGTAAGTCAATAGACTTTGACCCCAGGGACTGGTTGTGGCCAAAATATTCTAGCTGGCATGATGCAGGCTAGACAACTAATCAAATATCCTACCTTGTTCATTCTTTCTTCCTGCTTAGGCATAGGCAGAATTATTAAATAATCCCTCTAAATTAAATTTCTCTTTCATTTTGTGAACATCATATGGATATCTGTGCTTTCAGGACATAACTGGAAGAGTGGCTATGAAGCTGATTCATTTTCCTCATCTATTTTAACTTGATAACCACAAAAAGCAGTAGATGCTTTCTTTTTTTTTTTCCAGTACAACAGGCAGTAGCATATGTTTGCTGCCCAACAATTTATTCTAACAGAGGAAGATGATATTTCCTTAATGACGCATGTTTCTGAGAAAAAAATGAAGTCTCTTCCTTTACATCTTTTCCTTTTCTCATCTCTTTTGGATGAGAAATCATTGCTTTCTTTTATCTGTCTCAGATGGATCCAACAAAGTTACTGTAAAGGCTCCAACTCTCTGTGTTCTCAATGAGCCCAGCAATGACCCCTTCCCCTTGTAGCATCCAGTCTTTCACTTGTACTTTTTTATTTATCTCCTGCAGCAAGCTTTTATGTAAAGTTTGTGGTTTGGGTGGGGGTCTTAATCTACAGAGTTGGCTGCCTTTAAAGAGAACTCACTCCAAAGTGTGGCTCTATTTGCCACACAGTACTCCACACAGTAGTGGAAGCTACATCACAAGTCTGGAAATGTATGTTGTTCCATATTGCTTCTTTCCTGTATCTAGAAGCTTTTTTCCTAATTTTGAAAGGTTTGGGTGTTTTGTGTTTTTTTTTTTTTTTGTTTTTTTTT
>VYXF01008533.1:141635-240402 GCA_013397295.1 Polioptila caerulea
GGGGGGGGGGAAGGTTGGCAGTTTTTTTGTTTGTTTTTTTCAAGAAGAAACAAATCTTTGAATCCCTGGGGCTCTCACTTGGCCCTGGTTGCTGAATGGTCCTGACGAGATCTTTGGAAGACCAATATATGGAAAAACCCTTTAATCTTATATTCCTCATTTAAAAAAGAAGGATGCTTGCTAGCACATTGTCTCAATGCTAAAGTTTAGACCAAATTCTTGAAGCATTGTAGGAAATACTTGTGCTAGTAGAATGCCACTCCTTGGTAAACACTTGGTGGCATTTTGCAGTGAGCAGCAGCACGCCAGATGTCAGCTGTGCTTCGGTGAGCTGAGCTTCAGCCCAGAACATTATGTCCTCATGAAATCAAGGACATTACAAATGAAAAAAACCCCACAAACAGCCAAAACCTGAGGCCACTCTGCATCCCTCATCTAGGGATAAGCCTTTTCTCCTGGAGTAGAAGAGTTATTTTCATCTCTGTGTCAAGATTTTCATCTGGAGAACTAGAGACATCACAGGAGGGACAAGGACACAGTGGTGCTGTTGCAGACACCAATCTCTGTCTCATGTCATTGTTTTTACTCGTGGTGGACCCTCACTGAGGGGGTACTGTACCTGCTGCCTGCTTTGCTCTGCCCAGCTGCCCACTGCTGCCTACTTGCCCCCAGCAATGCCCCAGCACTGCTGCTGTCTCATTTTCTTTAGGAATCACCTACTGACATCCCTCTCCTCCATACAGGAGATCATGAGCAGCTTGTTCTGCTCTACAGCACACACAAGGTATCTAAAGTATCCATCCTACTTCCTTTTTCTCCCCTTCTTGTTCCCAACACTGAGAGCAATGCCTTAACTTAGGAGTAGCTTCTGGCCCAGGTTCTTTACACTGTTGCCATCATAAACTTTAAATCTCTCTGTGCTATTCTTGTTTTTTTTTTAGGAGAAACACTTTTCCAACAAAATATAACATCTGTGAAATAGATTTCAGTCTTCTCCAGAGTCTCTTTCACTTCTTCCCACTGTTCTGCATTATGGTGATTTTTCTTTTGGACTCCCCTCCTCCTGGGAATCATTTAGAGATACAGAGGCATCTCCTTTCTCTTCCACAAGCTCTTAAAAGTTTAAATCATTGTTTGTTGCTGGGAAACAATATTTGTTTTCTTTGTCCAATGAGAGGCCAGTACCTCATTCAGGGTGCTGGCATCTCAGAGTATTAGAAATCATTGTGAAGGCCTTTTTGGCAATGCCAGTACAGAATGCAGCAGCCCCACCCTATGGTGGGGACAAGGCTGGTTTCATTGGTGCCCTCAGCCAAGGTGGTGGGCCAGGCAATGCATCCCATGGGCCAGAGATGTTCTTAAGTCTGAAACACACCAGGGAAATGCCAAGAATGTAATGGGAAGGACAGTGGCCCACTGGAGAGCTCACAGTGGTTATCTGAAGGAGGGAGGGCACCTTACGTGGAGCCTGTGTGACTCTTCTGGGCTGGTGGCACCGACTGACTCCTGGTCCACACAGCCCTTCCCAGTGCAAACCTCCCTGATGGGGCCTGGATCCCTCCTGGAGTTCTGAGTAGCTGCATTTTGCATATCAGGCTTTATTTATTTTGGAGATTTCCTTCTCTTTCTCTCCCCTTGCTTGCAGAGGTGCTAAGCATTAAAATAACAGCGAAGAAGGGGAGAATTCACATCTTCACATCATTTCTCAGTGAAAGTCTGCCAGACATTTAATAAACTGTTTTATGCCGAAAACATTTGAAGAATGACTCTGCAAACAGTGATAATACTTACTCGTTAAGCTTTCAAACAGCCTGGCCTGACAGCCTTAACCTTTGCACCGTGCAAGTGAAAACATAAGGCACAAGTAAAACCCCTCCCTGCAGTAACTCCAGTGGCTAAGGAGTGGATTACACCAGGTATGAATTTACCCCCTGGCATTTGGTTCATTTCTAACAGCAAGTCATCATGGCTTGGTTTGAACCCCAGTGCCTGATATAAGACTCCCAATAGAGTTAATTACTCAGCTCTTTACAATAATCCATCGCCCAGTCAACCCACAAAACATTTCGTCACAGTAGCAGCCTGAATGTTCAGTTAGGGGACCAATCCATCAAGCTGGCATTAAAAAAAAGTATAAAACCACATTTTATAATAGTGTAAAACATCAATGTATTAATTTGAGTGGCACTTGGCATATGCAGACATGCACACACGGTATCTCTACAGCTTGATTTATTACATTTAAAACTGAATGGCTTTGGAAATCAATTTTATTAGCATTCATTGTTTTAAAACATAAAATAAAACAAAAGCATTACTTAATAATGGCTTTTAAATTCTAGATAAAGATGCCCAAAGGGAAAATACAGAAACCCTGGTGCACTTTATACTGTTCACTTTTTTTTTTTTTTTTGGATGTGTGGACTAGCTCAGTGATTTGAAAAAAGATATTATGTGAATTAAGGAGTGTGAAAAGAGATGAAGTCGTAGGTATTGCCACTTGTCCAGTGTGTTTGGGAATGAATGTAAGTGATTCCTTTTTCCCCAGCATACTTTGGATCAGGAAACATAAATAGGTGGCATCTGTCTCACTTACCAACAGCACTCACAACTAAAAGAGAGTCTGAATGAGAAGTTGTCTTTTAAGAGACAAAAACAAATCCCTTCTTTATTTGCAGCTGTTTCTCTATCCAGAGTTATACTGGGGGGAGGGGGAGAAGAGAGTGAAAGGGATAGATTAGAAATTAATGGAACAGAGATAAAAGTGTTGCACCACTGAGAAACTCTGCCACAAGCTGTTCCCAGAGGTGGGTAATGGATCCCTCTCCACCTGTGCAAGGGGGAGGCCAAAAGCAGAGATTTGCTGGAGGTTTGCAGCAGTGAAGTGGGCAGCATTTCCCTCCCAAGGAGTTGGTACAGGAGCAGGAACTGGTGGAGGAAAGGTCTCACTCCCAGGAAAGGTCTTGCCCCGACAGTGAGCATGGGCTGGGGGCTGAGGTGCCAAGGTGGTTGTTGGCCATACACTGCAGCTCCTGCCTTTGTCCTCTGCCTGGGTTGGCTTCCCCCACTGCAGGTGAGGAATCTGCTGTGGCTGGGAACTGCTCATTAGTAGAGATGTTAGACTGGGGAAGGACTTTCCCCAGAAAGGTTCACTGCATTTTTTATTGATTAGAAACAAAAAGAAGCAAAACATTTTCAATTATTAAAACTTTAACCATACACATAGAGATATAAACATAAATATATATGTATATATATTTGCGTAGAAAAATATCATTATGTATGCTTCCACAAGAAAGTTAACCACTAACAGGTCTTAAGGTAACCTTACTTTTGAGATCTGCAGCAGGTAACTTGCAGCCAGCACTGAGGGGGTTTGGCTCAGGAGCAAACTCAGAGGCAGTGTAAGACAGCTTGAAAGGGTTTGGTCTGACAGACATTGCAGCCAGGGGCAGGTATACAGCCATGGAAAGATGAAAAATCAAATGTGATTATGGATTTTCTGGTGAAATTCACATTATTGACATTATCCTGGTAAGAACTCTACATTTGAAGGATCTTGAAAGGCAGAAATGGGGAGTTCTCTGGAAGACCTGCTGAAGTTTTTTTTTCAAAAGCAGCATCTGAAGAGGCTCACCTGCTTTTGCCACAGCAAGCTCCAAGGGCTGACCTCTGCAGGAGAGTCTGGACTTTTGGTCAGGAACAATGCCCACTTTATTCTGTCTATTGAACTCTGTTGGAGTTACTAATTCTTGCAACAAAAGGAACATGGCAGAGCTGTGAGTGCTGGCAAACCAGGACCTCAGTAAAACCTAAGCTCTGCCCTACCCAAGTGAGTACAGGAGGCAGCTTCCCTGTGTGCCACTGTGATTTAACCCTGAGAAAGATCTCTGTCTGCTGCCTTCAGTTCCACTTAGCCTCCTTTCTCTTGCCTCACGTTCAACTTCTCAAACTGTGGATTCTTTTTTTGGGGGGGTGGGGGAGGGTTCTCCTTCTGCTACCAGATTCCTTCTTCGATTTTTTTTGTTCATAGGGTTTTTTATTTAGTTTTTTAAAAATTTTTATATTATTTTTAATTTTTTGAAAAGGCATAATCGCAGGATCTCATCTGAACTCTCTTGTGCTAAAACATTAATCTGCATTGCATAATGTTTTGGAGCCAACAGTGCTGGAGTGAACCTAAGCTCTCCCCATCCATACTTAACTCACTTAGCTCCTCTCAGCAANAAGAGGCTCACCTGCTTTTGCCACAGCAAGCTCCAAGGGCTGACCTCTGCAGGAGAGTCTGGACTTTTGGTCAGGAACAATGCCCACTTTATTCTGTCTATTGAACTCTGTTGGAGTTACTAATTCTTGCAACAAAAGGAACATGGCAGAGCTGTGAGTGCTGGCAAACCAGGACCTCAGTGAAACCCAAGCTCTGCCCTACCCAAGTGTTGCAGCTTCCCTGTGTGCCACTGTGATTTAACCCTGAGAAAGATCTCTGTCTGCTGCCTTCAGTTCCACTTAGCCTCCTTTCTCTTGCCTCACGTTCAACTTCTCAAACTGTGGATTCTTTTTTTGGGGGGGTGGGGGAGGGTTCTCCTTCTCCTACCAGATTCCTTCTTCGATTTTTTTTGTTCATAGGGTTTTTTATTTAGTTTTTTAAAAATTTTTATTTTATTTTTAATTTTTTGAAAAGGCATAATCGCAGGATCTCATCTGAACTCTCTTGTGCTAAAACATTAATCTCCATTGCATAATATTTTAGAGCCAACAGTGCTGGAGTGAACCTAAGCTCTCCCCATCCATACTTAACTCACTTAGCTCCTCTCAGCAGAGATGACATTTTTGTGCACAGCAGGCTCAAAAGAAGGAGAAGGGTTCATTCTGGGAGGGTTTTTGTGTTTGCAAAGTTCCCCTACTATTTTATAAAATGAAGACAAGTCCAGCTGGGCTTCAAATACCAAGCAACATGTCAAATGGTTGTTAGCTAAGGGGGAGCATCAGTTCCTCTGGGATGGGGTCAGAGGATGAAGACAAAGTGATTTAGGGGAAACTGGAGCAAGTAAACATTCCAGATAGGATTTATTAAAATTATTCCTCCTTTACTTTAATCCTGCTCTTTAATTTTCATCCTAACTCTCTTCCCAGTATTTGTAGCTGCTACCTGCTATGCTGACTGGTGCTGCTTAAGCTCCAGTGATAGCTAGGCAAAGTCATCTGACATTGTAACTGGTCTGATGGTGTCACAGTGCTGGGAACTGCCTTACCAGGCCACCCCAGGTGTGGCTCTGGGTGGCATCACCTTACCCTAAGGAGGCACTCTTTCCCAGCTAAAGTGACTCCTCTCCAAGGAAAAGGCTCTTGGTGTTCCACAGCTGGGAAAGGGTCTCTTGGCTGCAGGAACAGTGCAGGGCCATGAGGAGACACAAAGCTGGCTGGGAATGAAAGGGAAGGGACAAGTCTGACATGTGTGGACAGTCATTTCTCCCAAACAGCATCCCTCCCATGAGAGCAGGAGCAGCAGGCTCAACTCTGCAAGTTTCCTCTTCCATTTGTATCCTTTTCTCTTTCTCACCTNAGGAAAGGACAAGTCTGACGTGTGGACAGTCATTTCTCCCAAACAGCATCCCTCCCATGAGAGCAGGAGCAGCAGGCTCAACTCTGCAAGTTTCCTCTTCCATTTGTATCCTTTTCTCTTTCTCACCTTCTTTAGAGAGTGTCACAGGAAAGGATCTTAGCATCCACGATTTGACAACATTCAGCTTTGCCTATAGAGCTGAGAAACCTTCGGGATGTCCTTCTGAACACAGGATATTTGGGCTTACTGGGAGTGGCCCTGGGACCTCAGCCTCTCACCTGTTTAACCTCGCCTTGTCTTCAGCACCTGCTCTGCAAGCACAACCAAAGCTGCCAAAGCTGGCCTTTGATAATGCTGTTGGCAGCACAGACCATAGAAAACTTGTCTAGGCACAGGTGATGATCATATGTGCCTGAGTGCAAGCAGAAGAGAGAGTTTATGGAATTGCAGGTGGCTCTGCACAAGCTGTTTGGCCTCCTTGGAAAAAAATCCTTGTTGCTCTGCCTCTGTAACCCCAAAGAGCTGAAATTCATTCCTCCTGAATCCTGCAAAAGCTCAAGTCCATGAAATGAGCTGAAATTAGACTCTGGCTGCAAAACACAGTGCCAGACATGAATTCTCCTGAAGTTTAGTGTATTCAATGCTGGGAATTTGCTTCCACCCACGCCAGAGGTAACGGGATTAGCTGTGAAGCTCTGATCCCACTCCCTAACCTTCCCAGAGCTCAGGGCAGCCTGGGCTTCTGGTCTGAGCTTCAGGCCTCTGCAGCTGAAAGTGTTTAAATAGGAACGTCCATCACTCAGTGTGAATAAAAGTGAAAGTGGCCCTTTTAAAAGAGAGCGATGACTTGATCAAAATGCTGCTTTGTCATATCTGTTTCATAAAAATTTGCCCCCTCCGGGCCAATCCAGCTTGAGGTCAATGGTGAACGCCAACCACAGCCTTGTCTTGGTGAGCGCCGCACAAAGCCTTAATTTCACAGCCTTCAAACAACAGTGAAAAATCACCAGGAACTTTCTCCTCGGATCTGGGATCTCCCTAGCAACCACAGGCCAAGCATACTGTAATTCAATTTATGCCTTGAACTCCTTCAGGAGTCTCTTCTTTAAAATCTGTCACAGTCAACGTGCCTTGGGAAACTATTATAAGCGCCTGAACCTTTGACCAGCGGAGAAAGCAAAGCGTTAGTATAAATCTCGTAAGCATGTTTGATCTGTTTTTATGTTGGGCGTATGGTACATTTAACATTCATCCCGCAGCCTCCACCTCTTTTCTGCTTGGGAAATGCACCCTGCATCTGTCATACTGTCTGCGCTGAAACCGGGCCGGCCATCCCTGAAAGGAGGCGCGGGGGAAATGCCTCCGCTCAGCCAGAAGAATTGCTTTATGTGGAAATGCACTGACGTGGCCCTCGGCTCCTTGGGAGACGGGGGGTGTCATGGGAAAGATAAGCAGGAGTGACCTGGCAGGTTTGTGAATGTCTCAATCGGGGACTGAAGTGGGTTTAACAAAAGAGTGAAAGCTTAGCAGGAAAACACAAATGATAATGAACTGCTCACTGTGTTTAAATAGCCATCCCCGAATAGTTCTGTGAACACTGTCAAGTTACTTGAGTCAAAGTGAGGTTTATAGGCCTGTAATTTTGGGGGTTATTTGTTCATGAGCCCTCTGTGAGCATCTTGAAAAAATTACTGCTTTTGCTGACAAATGCCATTTTTAAATTAACCATATGATACGATGTGTTATAAATAGGATCCTTTTCTCTCTGTTAGCTCTGTGTCTCAAGCGTGGTCAAAAAGAGAAGGGATGAGCTTTTAATGAGTAATGCTCGACAGGAAACATGTTGGCACTGAAATCTAGGGGCAGATTTAGGCTAGCATCAGTTGGTGGGGGGTACACCCAGGAACAAGAGGGAATCTGCTTCCTTCAGGGTGCTGAGAGCCTCCATGCAGAGCACCTAACAGGAAATTAAAGATAATTTTCAAGCATCACCCCATCACCCTATATCAGCTGGGAATAGCAAGTCTGTGTAGTGAGAGAATATTTTCCAGAAGGATTAAAATTAGACATCACTTTTCCATCCTTCTCTCTCTTTGGCTAAATGAAATGACATAGCAGGGTAACTCCAGGACCTATGCAGTGGTTGTTATGGATGGCTGGTCCAAGTTGAAATTGCTGCTTTGAGAGCATCAGGGAGTGGCTCCTAAGGAAGATTCTGTACTCAGCCCACGCAGCCTCTCCTCAGAGAGTGGCTTCAGCTTCAGCCGTGTTGGAGACACGGAGCAGCAGCCAGCAGTAAGTGGAGTACCTGTGTGAAATCCCACAACCCCTGAACAGGGCAGGTTTCATGCTCACTACAGGACTAGATTTGATCTCAGCAGTGTTTCCTCACGTTGCTTAATACGGCCATATTTATATTTTCAGTCCTGCTGTTCACTTTGATCTCAGGGAAGCCTTGTAATGCAGGCTGGGGACGGTATTTGGCTGAGCAGTATCTCCATCTACCCTTAGAGAAGAACAGCCGGGAGCTTTTTTCAATACTTGAAGAAGTACTGAGATAAGGACAGTTAAAAATCAGCAAGGGTCTGAATCTTTGTCTGTAGCTGAGTAGAGACATGGCATAATTTTATGGCTGGGAGAACCTACTCTGTCTTCAGTAAGGCTTAAAAGGATTTGGCATTGCAAAGTGGCGGCTGAAAGACAGACAGGGCCATGGAGAAATGGCCAGGCAAAGCCATGGAGCTGGGCACTGCACTGGTAGTGCAGCAAAGCTGGAGCAAATTTGAGTTGAGTTTTACCTTTCTCCTGGTGTTTCTGCTTTTCCCACAGTTCTGCTCATTGACCGTGTGGCTCTGAGTCACGGCCCTTGTCTGTGTTCCTGTGTGCACTGGCTGGTACAGGGAGGACTTAGGTGTAATAACACCCTGTCACTATTCATTACAAACACAAAATTGCAGCTGGAAGACCCATGGGTTCCCACGAAAGCAAGGCTGTCTTTCATCTTGTCGTCTCTGCTTTAAATAATTCCTCACTGTTCTGGCAAACTGAACAAACAGGTGGGGAAAAAAGACATGTATTACTAATTAACTAGAGATCATTGTTGTACACCAAACAATAATATCAAAACTCATCCATTACAGTGGAGGGGGACTGTTTATAGAGGCATTGATGAGTAAAACATTAGCAGCATGCCTTTAACTGTTTTGTGCCCCTAGGAGAAGTTAAAGAAAACACTGGGATAGATTTCATTAACAGAGTGGTAAAGCAGTGCGTTACTACATCGTAGTTAAAGTTGGGTACCCATTTGTTTAAGATAAGTCATGCAGGAGCAGCTGGTCTGCCAGGATGGCCATCCCCATCCCACAGGTCTCTCTCAGAGGCCCTGTGGTAGCCAGCTGGGGCACTGGGGATGCCTGGATGCTTCAGACCAAAACTCGAAGCATTTGCAAGGGCAGGGAAGAAGATTATAATAACTGCTTTGCACCAGTGGCATGTTGCTGGCTCTACATCAAGAGAAAAAAAATTAAATATCATTTATCTTTCTCTGGAGAGTTTACCAGCCAAGTTTTGAGGGAATTATCTTTTTTTGCATCTCCTGTTCGCTTGACTGTATAAATACAATACCTGCTTGAGAAAGGAACAACAGTGCTCCTTTCAGCCTTGCAGGATTTCAACTCACAGTAAGTTTATCTGACATCTCTCATGATTAGCTGTGAACTTATCTCAAGCAAGAGAGAGAGGTGGAGAGAGGGCAGGAGCAAAGCAGATAAGCACCAAACAAAAGATGTTTGTGTCTCTCTCTGGGTGCTGCCTTAAACCAGCCCAGTCTGTCAAGTACTGAAATACGAAGTAGGACTTGAATTTTGCAGCAGGGAGCAGGAGGAGAGCATTAAATATAAACTCATTTTAGACACCAAATATGTCTTACTGTTATTTTTGTTCCCTGACAAATTGTATGGCTGATTCCTTGCACTCAGTGAGGAAAGTGCTCTTAGCAGGTAAGAGCTTGCTTTAAAGTGCAGTAAAAGATTCCCAGTGATTACAAGTAAGTGTGGGCCAGAGGAAAACTGGTTCCATTTCCAGCTGAGTCCTGAAGCTTGAAGACTTGAGGATGCAAGGCAGAGGTTTTCCTGTAGGGCCTGAGGGAATCTGTGATCAGGTTTAGACCACGATCCAATTCCCAGTGAATGTAATGAGAAAGGTCTTGTCCACCTGAGTGGTTTCAGGAGAAAACTGGGCATTTTTGCCCAGTCTCCACCACCTATGAAACAGTGGACATCAATTGAAGTGATGCCACAAACACAGTTCTCACCACCATGAGGTGTTATGCCAGAAGTATAATCTTATTCAAAAGTGGTTAGACAGAGGTCCAAAAGACAATTTCTTCAAGAGCTAGTAAACACACAGATGCAAAGAAGTCTTCAGGAGAGCCAGAGATCCCTGAGCCTCAGGCAAGTGTCACAGGAAGTGTAATGCCTCGGGCTTTGTCTCCTCAGTATTTGCTCCTGACCACCTCTGAAGGACACCAGGCGAGCTGCCCACTTCTATCTCCATTCTTACAAAATCCAAAATAGAAGCAGAAAACTTCTTGCAAAATTGCCCTTAATTTTTCCATAGAAAAGAAGAATAGCTTTACTTTTAATGAAATGGACCAGGATATTCAGTCCTGGCTGTGTGCCTGAAAGATAGCAGTTTTCTGGATGCTCTGTGCTGTAATGTCTGACATTACTCAGGGGCTTCCCCCTGCTGTAGACAAGAAACTGTTCCAGAATAACCCTGAAGCAGTAGTTGTTCCTGAAATAACTGTCCCTGACTAACTCCATGTGTGGACATTTTTATTCCCAACCAGCAGGATCTTCTGTTGGTGGATTAGTCTAAAATGTTTTTTTTTGTTTGTTTGTTTTTTTACCAAATAAGAGTCTTCATCTATGGGTTATACAATAACTATTGCTCTCTTGAATTTACCTCACCATTAACATGACCTGTCAAGTAAAAAGGGACCCAAGGACACAAGTTTATGTGGTAACTGCTGGCACATGCTGATTATTCATCATTTCACAATATTAATAAAGTTTTAGCACACAAATGTCTTTTTCTGGAGTCACTAAAAGTGCTTTGAGAAATCACAGTGGAGTAAGCAGCCTTATTTCCATTGCACAATCAGGAAAAACTGAGGAACAAACACAATAAGGCATGATATTCTAAAATTATTAGTAATCTGAGATGTTCCATTTTGATCAAAACTTAAGTGAAGAGCAAGAAGAGACTGAACTTAAGACAGTGATGAGCATCCAGAACTGGAAAACAGACCCTCTGAAAGGTCCCCTGTTTGTTCCCAAGACTGGATGCAACAAAACTTTCTCATCAGTCCTGAACATGTTGGCTCCTGTCATGAAGATATCATTATTAACATCATTATTGATACATGCAGATACAGATTTGGGGGTTCTCATTCCTTACACACTTTTCAAACATATGGCAGAGTGGTGCCTGACCCCAAAAGCTTCTTCTTCAGACAGCAACACATAATCCCTTGGGAGACACTGGGCAGAGACTGAGGCAAAGGAAAATCAGATTTGTCCATTTCTGGGATGCTCAGGGAAGAGGCAATCGTGCTGCCTGCTCAGCTGCTGTTGGGCTGGATTTTCTCATTTGCTTTAGACAAGAGGAAGGAGCTGGTGAAAAACGAGGGCAGACTTTGCTGTCAATTGGTGGGCACTCTTCCTTTTCCCCATTTGGCAGGAAAACTGTCTGAAAAACGCTTCTTGGAAAGCATAGGCCTGGCCTCATCTCCCCCACCTGCTTAGCAACTTCAGGGAAGGTTTGGGAAGCAACACTAAGCCATTTTCTTTCTCCCTTAGCCATTTCCCCTTCTCCCAGGCCACAGTCAGCATTGAAGTTTGTCTCCTTCCCCCTTTCTTTCTTCTGTTGCAACGCCAGTGGTGTCTCCTGGCACTTTCCGAAGTGAAGTCAGATTTTGGCACCATCCCTTCAGCTGTGATGAAAGTTACAACAGGGAGGGTAAGTGGAATTTGATAACAAAAGGCCTCTCGAGGCCTTTTCATCTTTGAACCACTGGCAGTGCCAATAAAGTCCTGTTTCTATCTCAGCATCAACGTTCACAATTCTGCAAAACAATAAAATGGAAAATAAAATAAATAAGAATTTAACAGCGAAGCTGTTAAATGATTTTTCTTTTACTAGATTCCAATAAATTGCTTAAAACACATTTTAAACTGCTTTCATTTTCAGGAATGTAAATACTCTGGAGGACACATTGTACAGTGGCTGGCATGTCAGGAGTACCAGAGTCATAATCCTCCCCCTCATTCTTCCTGGCTAAATATTCTTTATGTGGTCAGAGTAACCTACTGTGCAGTCCCGTCAATTTCTAAGTGGTTTGAGATAAGTGTCCCTTGATCACAATGGAAAGTTTGTGGAAGTTTTCTGAGAAATAAGCATTTTGAAAAACCATTGACAGCTGGCAATGAAGAAAATACACTCTCCTTCTCTGCCCATGCTGAAATTCTATGCTTAAATGTAAATATAATTTGAGCATAAAGCAGTAAATTTTTTGAACAGCAATCTAAATAGTGAAAAGAGAGGAAAAAAAAAGTCAGACTGAACTCTACTGACCTCTGTGTGTGTGTATTTGACAATATAGCATCTCTAGCCAAGATTTAAAAATGGTGCACTCTTGCATCAGGGGGTAGACTGGACCTTATTTCTAAATTGCAGTATTAGACACACTCATTTATCTTTTGTTTCATAGTTGGGTTTCACAGAAATAAGGGGATGCCTTTGCCAAAGCACATTTTTCAGAGTGAATAACGATGGAAAAGATGTGGTGGCCTGTTTGCCAAAGTGCAGTATTTTGCACTAGTGCACAGAGGCCTCCTCTGGTGGGAATGTCCAAACTGGGAGGACCTTCTGGGTCAGGGACAGTAGGTGATGAGGCTGCTTCAGAGGAACTCAAAAGGCTCAGCACCAGCTTAGAGAGAGGAGGCACTGGGCTACCAGCAGCCCTCATTCTGCTCTTCAGATGAGGCCTTCTGCTTCTGCCCACCCTCGGGTGGTGGGGCACAGCCCCCAGTGTCACAGGCTGCCAGGAGGGAGGTACAGCTGTGATTACTGGGAAAGCCTTCTTCAGAAATGGAATTAGAAATGTAACTTTGCTGGATTGGGACATAAATGTTTTTGTTTGGTTATACTTTGGTTTTAGTCCATATCCTTCTTAGAATCATGGAATCACAGAATTATTTTGGTGTGAAGAGACCTTAAAGATCCCCTGGTTCAAATTCCCTCTCCAATGAGCACCTTTCATTGCTCAGGGCCTCATTCAACCTGGCCTTGAACACTCCCAGAGATGGGGCAGCCTCAGCTTCTCCGGGCAATTTGTTATAGTGCTTCACCACATTCTGAATAAAGAATTTCTTCCTGATATCTAACATTCATCTGATTTTTCAACAGTGCTATTCTGACTACCTGGGAGAGACCAGAAGTTTCTCCACATTCAATTTTCCATTCTGTTCCTTTGAGTCTCCCACCTATTTCCAGAGGGAGAAGTCCATGGGTCAGATAATTCCTCAGCATGGACATTGCCATGGTGCCCTCTCAGTGATGCCTAAAGCATTTGCCACGAATTTCTAGAGATATTTATGGAAAATGCTTTCTTAGCCACTTCTGGTGACATGTCACCCACCGGCCTTTTGTGTGTGGGCATTTCCAGAAAAAACAGGAGCTTTGCAGGACCATGCCCTGACCTCCTCTGTGGTGTATTTACCACCTCAGAAAGAGTGAAGAAAACCTCACTTCAGAATTTACTTCAGAATTTTTGTTCACAGTTGTTTTGCCACTGAAGGGTAAGTCATATCTCATCATTATTCCAAATACAACTAAATTCTGGCATCTGTTGATAGAAATATACTGCATGTGGATTGCATTTGGTCTGGAATATACAAAGTTGCTCGACTGCTAAAGATTTTGTCACTTGTTTTGGTGGTTTTTTTAACAATACAAGAATCCAAGAGGGAGAAGAAATTGTGCACTGAGTATTGATTCCCCTGTGGTACTGATAGTGATAAAGATCTCTCAATTTGTTAGCACTCTCCAGCAAAAGGACAGGTTCAATGGCTGGTGTATTTTGCCTTCCAGTCTTCTTGGGCATCAAGTTTCTTCACAAGAAGTCTCTGACGTGAGTAATACACACACAATGCAGTGACATCAGCCCAGGTCTGAGGGGGAAATGCTCCCAGGCCTTCCTTGTTTATAAGACAGGCCATAAGCCAGCTTTCACCCTGCTCTACATCAAATTCAAGGTTAGGTGACGTAATGTAGGTCACGATTCAGCTGTGTAAAATCTGAGAGAGAACAGAAAAGACTGTGCTGGCTTCCAAATGTCTTAATAAGGGCATCTTCTTTTAAAGAGAGGGTTAGTCTGAAGTAACTTCTCTTATGCTAACAGTTATGACTAGGCAACTGTAAGCACTTAAATCAAGTGGGATTTTCTATCCAAGGCACTGCTAAAGTCCAGTTTTCAACTGCCTAATCTAGTAGCCCATGCCTGCTCAGGAGCATCATTTGTTAGGGGAAAAAGATTTGAAATGGAGACCTGTATATAAATGGCTTTAGTTAGAAAAAACAGCCCAAATAGTTCCTGGCTATCTTAATGTGAAACTATAAATTGCAAAAAAACCCCCTGTGCCTTAAAAAGGGAAAAAAATTAGAAGCTTTGATTCATCAAGGCCTGCAAAGTTTCATATTTTCTGCAATTATCTGAGGAGCTTTAGAAAGAAGACTTCATGCATGCAGTGCACACACACTCATACACACAAGCACATGGAATATATCTGCAGTTACAGATGTGTCAAACTGGTGCCATGTCACCAAACACCACAGAGCCCTTCACAGAAGGGGAGCTTGAAATGCTTCTCCAGCATTGCTCTTGCACATCCAGCATTATAATAATTCATAGAATTGTCAAGGTTGGAAAAGACTTTTAAGATCATTGAGCCCAACCATCAACCCAGCACTGTCAAGTACACCCCTAAATCATGTCCCCAGTGCCACACCTGCACATTTTTTCAACAATTCCAGGAATGGTTTTCTGTAATTTCCCTGTGAAGTCTGTTGAAATGCTTATTTCCATTCCAATGAATAAATTTTTCCTAATATCCAATCTAAACCTGGCACTGGCAGTGCCAGTCTGACAAGACTAGAAAGGCTGGGGTTTGTCTTATTTAAGATTGACCAAATTTAGTACTTTTACAAAAAATGCATGTTTGCACTGCAGCTTTGCTCTGTGGCTGATAACAGAAAGTAGAATAAATGAAATACAGGAGTACAGGAAAAGAATCCAGGGAAAGATGCTGGTTGGTAGAGCTGGCAGCTGCCCTTCATTTTCCCCCTGGACAGATGTAGGTGTATTGGTAAATGTTATTTCGATTAACACAAAATACTCCCAGCCTGCATCTGATCTGTTGCACCACAGCCTGCCCACAAAAGGAGCATTGATTTAGAGGGCTTGTTTCACAGTCCTGTTGCAGGACAATATTAGTGGGTTTGAGGAGAGATTTGCCCTGACACCTTTTGTCCGTAGCTTGCAGACACCATTGTCTGTGGTGCATAATCTGATTTAGCTTAATCCAGCCTTAATGGGAACTCCCACCTAGGAGCTGGGGGAACAGGAGATATTGCAAGATTTCCAACAGGTCATGGTGGTCTTTTTTGTTTTCATTGTTTGCTACTTAAAAAAGAGAAAGAAACCCAACCTGAGCTCCCCCCGGTGCGCATGGAGAGAGGAAGGCATCTCCAGAAGGTGGTGAACTGATCCCCCATCTAAAACAGGTCTGAGATTTAACCTGGTGACTCCTCGTGGTCTTGTGTGTGCATGTTTGTGTGCTATTCTTTTGGACCACAGAAACGAACACTACAAAAACCTGAACTAAGGGATCTTTGCAAAGCCCATTCAACCTCCATGGAAAATCCATTCATCAGGACACTGAGGTTTATGCCAGACTTGAAACACTGAAATTCTTCCTAAAAACCCAGCACATACTGCAGCACTTTTCTGAATTGGGACCTTCCAGAACACAGAGATGAAGGACTGCTTTGCAGTCTTAATTTTTTGTTTCAATCCTATTCAGACTCTCTCCTTGTTTTGTCCTTGATAGAAAAACGCAATCGCTAAAGCTCTCTTTCATCTCCTCGCTCTGTAAATAATTTTGTCCTAAGAGATGCCTCCTTTTCAAAGAAATAAATTTTTAAACTACATTTAAATAAATAAATAAATAAATAAATAAATAAATTACATTTAGTACTGTTTACTATATCTTGCTGATTCTGAGAAAGGTATCGATAAAGAAATTTGTGCAAATCCAAGCCCTGGATAACACTGGAGATTTTTAGCCCAAGAGTGCTAACTGTTCTAGTAAATAAAGAAGTGAACATATGTTACATTAAAATTAATTTCAGAAGCAAAAGTAAATCTCTCTGTGGAAGGACACTATTTTTCTCAGGTATTTTGTTTATGTACCCAAATGCTAATAATTTGTTCTCTGTTTTTATCCCACTCCTCCCCCTGCCCCTGTTAATGTGCCAGGTTTCCTTATCAGTGATAATGTCCCTGTGCCTTTCAGTGACAGTCACACACCCCTGAGGATGGTCCCCGATGAGGCTGAGACAGAAGACTGACAAAGGAATTGAGTAAAACCACTTTTTTTTCCTGAAAGGGCATTCCCTGAGAGAGAGTGAGAAGCTTTTACCTGGGAGCATCTCAGGTTTGTAATTGTCCCCTCTATTGGTCTCCCTACCTAGTCAAAGAAGGAAAGAAAGTGCTTCTCCAAAAGCTTTAGGGGATGATCCAGTTTAGTGATCTCTCCATTCTCTACCCCACCAGCTCAGTCTGAACCAAAGCAGAAGAGGAGGAAGGAATCTGGCACCCTCATTTCTCTCCCAGGAGCCCCTCTGCTTGGCTCTGTGTCCTTTTGCTCAACACCTAGCAGAAAGCGATAACAACAACAAAATAAACTTTCAACAGTTCCAATTAAAAGAAAAAAGAGTCCAGTGTTTCCTTTCTCAGAAGCACAGAGAGCTAGAATGTCAGCCAGCTATCAGCAATACCTGGAAAACATGGTGTCTTCTGCCAGCAAAGCTGATGAGGGTTTTTTATTTTAATGGTTGTGCTCTGAAAGATTTACTTGTTAGGTACACTGTACACCATGGGAAGGAGGTGTAAGGTATTTTTGGCCCTGACACTCTGGTTTTAGTTTTTTGAGTTTTTTTTTCACGTATCTCCAAAGGGGAATGAGGCAGTCCAAGATCTGAAGGGTTATGTCTGCTGTTCCCATCACACCCATGTTATGCACATCTGTGTTTCACCATGTGATTAAATCAAGTGTTTTGTGCAGCACAACAGTTGCAGCAGAAAGAGGTGCAGAGATTAATACACCCCATACTCAGAGAGAGCTTACACAAAGTAAGATGCACCCAGTAAAGGGCAGCATTTTGTCCTGTGCCCCCAGGGAGTGGGAGTTTGGGCTGGGTAAAGTGTCCCAGACTTTTAGAGGAGAGTAGAGCATTGCTTGGGATGAATAGCTGTTCCAGAAAATTCAGTCTCCTGCTGTAAACCTGCTCACTGCAGAAGAGCTGGAAGCTGTACAGTTCATCTGGTTGCAGGGCTGCAGGCTCCAAATTTTAATAAGTTACTGGAAAAGGGTTTTCTTTTCCCCAACCTGAAACATGGGGGGAAAAAAGCAAAATGCTGCATTATCCACGTGGGTACTGCTGAATCACATCAGATGCACTGGCTGCCCACATTGCCCAGGTAACTTGGGCGATGTTGAGCACCTTGAAGAACGTCATGGGAGTGAGATGTTCCTACATTAAAGGAACTTTTTTTACAGCAGTACTTCCTTCCCCTAGAACAATCTGCACCCAACTTTCTGACTGTGCAAGCACAGACTTTGGCACCATAATTTTCTATTGTACCCATTTGCTACATCCTGAGTCACAGAGTTGGTAGAAAAACAGACAAACCATCACAAATTCTCAAATGCACAAGAAACCCTGCATTAAGAGAGAAGGGTGGCCAGGCTTTCATCTGTCCCTGCAGGGAAATGTTTGCCATCTGCCCTGTCCCTTCCTCAGAGGCACTGGGGCAATGTGGGCTGCTGCCCGTGCTTGGTTCAGTGCAGACCCATAAATGCATCTCTGCAGGAAAAGCATCTCCATCCCTATCTGTTTCTGAAGTCTCAAAGCCATGAGCATCAATGGTCCAAAAGTACATGACATTATTTTGTGAGGAATTGCTGCTCTCCCATACAGTCAAACCTTCGTCCATTAAACTGATGCTCTTGGCAATGAACTTGCACAGTTCAAAGATCAGAAAAGTGCCTATTTCTCGTGAGGTGCTTCTGCTAGCAGGACTTGGTGAGACAAAGCTGCTGCTCAACACATAATTTGAAAATTTATTATTTTGACTTACCCAGAAAGAACTTCTTTTCTTTGACCTAATTTGACTTTCTTCAGAAGTTGCTTCTTCAGAAATTTTTTCAGAAATGCTTTCTTTTTTCCCTTGGGTATTTTAACAAAAACGAAAGCACTGCTGTTTTCATTAGTATTTTCCAGAGAAAAGTTTAGGCTTTTCTCAATAAAGGGCAAGTTTTTCTGCTGTTGAAAGCTAGGCATTTTTATAATTTTTCATTTTCTTTTTAAGTTAGAAATTATAATGTGCTGCCCTGCAGGAATTGCCATTTAAGTGCTTTACACTCACATTTGCCTCAATTGACCACACTCGCTCAGATCCTCTTTCCTATGATACACCACAGCCTTCTCTCATGATGTGAAAAACCAGTTGTGTTCTGGGAGATAATACTTGGCCAAGCCCATAAAAGAGAATGGGAATATAAAGGCATCTGAAGCTTCCACCATTTGTTGTGGAAAGCAAGCTGAATCTAAGCTTTTTATTTTCAAAGTAAGTATTTGAATTAAGAAGGGATACTTGGCATTTTCCTCAAAAAGTAGAACGTTCACAAATAAATTAATTCTGAAAAAGAAAAAAAATGACCTCTCACCCCAAAATTCCTAACAGCTAATTTTTCACTGGAAAACATCTTTTGTGGAGAGTTTTGATGCTCTCCATATTTGTTTACTTTAACTTACATTTGTGCTACTGCGGCTTTGCTGATCAGAACCTCAAAATTTTGCATGTTGCAGAATTTTTACATTTGTTCCTGGCCAAACCATACCATATAAAAGCTGGCTTATTACTAGTAATTTTAAAAAAACTGGCTAACAAGACATCCTGGATACTACACACATACTGATGGTCTTTACAGAATAAATGCTCTGTGCTCTGATGTGGCAAATGAGGTCATCTGAGTGCACTAACTCTGGTCTTCCTCTCCCTGTTCTGCTTGAAAGAGATTTGAATGTGAAAAGGTTTTGGCACTCCAGGCTCCATGGTTTGGAACAGCTTTCCAAACTGGAGACTTAAAGGTCACTTTTCTCTGAAGAAGTGAGGGACTCAACCCCAATACCAGCCATCAAAGAAATGCTGAAGTAAAAAGTTGTTTTCAAAATCACCTTGAGGAGGCCAAGGATGGAGCTGTTCCCCATAACCTTGTGAGGCCTCTGTGTTGAATATATATTGTTTTATCCCTGCGGCATGACCCCGTCTGTCAGATAAAGAGAAGCAATAACACAGGGAGGATGTGGTTGCTGTCGTGGAAGTTGGAAAACAAATTCAAGCTTAGGAGGCTTGTTTTTTCTCCCCTAAAATTAAAACCAGTGCTCCTGTTAGCTTCCTAAACTCCATCCAAATTTAGCTGATGCTCTGACAGGGGAAAAACAGGATTTCATAAGTTATTTCACATTTAACAGTGGTAACAACTGGCTGGGAAATGTTGGTGAAGGCCTAGGAGGGTAAGGTACACTCATACCACCTTCCCCCCTGCCCATGATGACCCAGGGGATATGTTTGACCCAGAACAACTGTAAGGCTCTGGTAGCCATGGGCACCTTGAAAAAAGGGCCAAGGTGAAATTTAGCTGGGCAGGAATCTGCCTGGGCCAGCCCAGAAGCTGTGCTTGTGGACATGGTATGATGCCACCTCTGTACTACTCAGGGAGACAAAGTGCTTAATTCTGGGCTGGAGGGAGACACCTGATAGGGGCTGAAATCCACAGCAGATGCTTTTGAGGGGAAGCCTGAAGATGCCCTTTTTCACCCCAGCAAAAGCAGGAGGATGTGGTCCCCACCAGGTGACCTCACCCTTCACTTTACATACAACAGCCTGGTGCTTCCCAGTTTGGGATTCAGATTCAAATCCCTCTTCTGGAAGATGTAGAGCAGGATTTGTGCTGTGCTTTCCTACTTGTCCGTGACCAAGCAAGTTTGTGACATTCTTGTCTCTCTTCTCTAGCTGTGCTCCATCAGGTCTAGCAGGACAAGTTCAGAAAATAACTCCCAGGTTAGAAGACCTTGTTCCTTAAGTAGCCTGGGTTTAGCTCTCCAACAGTCCAGCACCAGCAGCCATGGCTGTGTCCCGTGCATTCTAGAAGTGTTTTTGGATACTCAGCTCCTACACATCCTCCTTTACCTACCACAACTCACCTCCATGACTCAACTCCATGCCCTCAACTCTGTGACTTGCTGAGGCCAACCCTTTAAGAGCAACATGTAGAGCCTGGTTAAAGAGGCCTGATCAACACATTAAATGACAAAAATGTTTAAAAATACCAGCCTATTTGATACATATTGTAAATGCTACAGTTTTCCTATTCAAGCAATCATGGTGCATTTTACTTGCACTTTTTCAGCCTGCAGTAGTATCGCAGTCAAGTTTTTGGGAATACTGAATTGTTTGACAAGCTTTCAGCCACAGCTAGGGAGAGTTACTTTAGATGACAACTCTTTGAGAAGGAATTACTGCTATCCTGAGGAAAATGTTTCTGAAGCCCCTAAACTGCCTTTTCCATTGCCCACCAGTCTGTACCCCATTTGGGTGGGCTGACAGCAAATCACTGCATTCAAGCTGACAGCACATTGAGCTGGTTTTAAATTTCCTGCTGTCTAAACCATGCTGCAAACTGAATCAAAACACTTTCATTAGAGGGATGAAAATAAATCCCACCGAAGTTGGATTGTATCATGTGGATCTATCAGAGACAAGCAGACTGGGTTGTGTGAGGTTCAAGAATGTGGCCATCAGTCCCTAGAGCCAAAAGGGAAGCTGGGGAGAATCTCTGCTGCATGCCCACATATTAGACTCAGCAAGCAGTGCCACCACCTAGGAGGACAAAACCTGGCACGCTGTCACTCGTCATTTGGTTTTTGGGAGGCTTTGATTTCCATCAATGGAATTGGGGCTGGCAGCATCATAAAACTGTCTTTGAATTATGTTGGATTTCCAGAACTAAAGCAACATTTTGATGGCATTTCTACTTCTGATCAGCATCCAAACACAAATGTAAGCCTTGCAGCACATGTTTGAGAAGGCGGGTGAGCTCTTTCAGGCATGTCCTCACATCGGGGCTAGCACAAGCCCCAGCTCAGGAGCTGCTCCCAACCTTTTCCTTGCCCCCACTGAGAATACAATCCTGGTTAGCTGGTGCTGCCAGCTGGGACAAGCTGCCTCAGCAGGATGCACTGCCTAGAGCATTTCTTTTGCTTTCACTTAACAATCTCTCACTGCTCCCAGCAAGATTTGGACTGCATTTCTCAGCTCCTAATAACTCTTTCATGCCTGCCCCAGCCTCCATGCCTACATCCAGGAGAATAGCCCCAGCTACCTGCCCCAGAGCAGTGTGGGCATGCACTGCAGCATGAAGGCAGCATGTCAGGAGAAACAAGCACTTAATTTTGGGTTAGTAGCCCTGGGCTAACGTTAGGCCTGATCTGGCCAACATCCTAGGTGGAGATATTTGTATCTGGACAGTGTTTTCTGTGAGGAAGTTGAAGACATCTTTAGGAGAGCACAGCCCTCTTCACTATCCAAGCACTGTCTGTTTGCAAAAACAATTTCAAGATACAGCATAATGTGCATAAGTCACTGACTGTATTCTTAGCTACAACAGCAAAAATGCACAAGCATGTAGGCACAAATGTACACAAATGCATATTATTATGATTTGCAGCTGTCAGAGCAGTTCCTGTCACCAAAAGAGCTAAGCTTAATTACCAATCTGGAACAAATCTTGATCTTAAAATAAAAAAAGAGCAAGCTGTCTAAGTGTAAGCACATTCTTCCACTGTAAATAGCTTCCCAAGAATAGAGGGCCAAATCCTCAGTTGGTGTAGGCTGGTGTGGAATTTTGACAGCTAAATCCAGAGAAGCTGGCTTTTCTGATGGGTGCTAGCTACAGACCTGATTCTGTACATTTTCTAATCTTTTCATCAGCAGATCATTCCAATCCTGTGAGAATATCATGAGGGTGTTTATTAATGGCCATCTGCATCCTCCAGCACTATCTCCCTTAGCATCTAGATGGGGCTCAGGAGGTCTGGGTTTTATTCCTGTCTGAACATCTAATTCAGTATGACCTTGAGCATGTCCTTCATCACCTTTCTCACCGCAGGTCGCAGCATTCAGACCAGAAAAATCACACTTCAGCTCACCAGACAGAGCAGAAAATGGCCTCAATCAAGACGATCCATTGCACAAACAAGACTGTGTTTAATCTGCCTCTGAGTGCAGACTTCTGACCAATGCCTCCAAGTGTTTCCCGTGTACATTCCCTCTCACTTACACCCCCATTTGTCATTGTAGCAGTGATTTCTTGGCTGCACAAGGAAGTGTCTCCTCCAGGCTACAGAGATGATTCTGTGCATGTCCTGGAAATGTTCTGTACGCCACTGGCCATATCTCAGAGGCACTTTGCAGCCCCTTTTTACAGACTGTGAGCCCTTGGCCAGGGCTGTCCTCCCTGTGTGTTTGTATAAGACTTCATGCACGGAGGTTCTGCCTCAGCTGGGGCCTCAAAAACACGGCTATAAAACCAGCTATAAATAACAGCACAAGACAGGGTGTTAAACTCACTGATGGCATCTGAGTCATCACTTCAGCCTCTTGATGGCATGACCTTGGAGGTAGGCTGTTAAGTCTGTAAAAAATGTTTAGAAAAATAATAAAAAAAGGTCTCTCAAGTCCAGTGTCTTGCTCCAGTGATAGCAAAAAGGGTAACAGGAGACTGTTGTTCTAACTCTGTGCTGCCTTTTCAGATCTTGTTTTTGTTTTCCTGCAAGGAGCTGGACTTTATTGGCTTGTTTCTGGGTGCACACATGAAGCCTTTCATCAGTGCATGTTTCAGTAACGGGCCCCTGGATATCAGTAACATTGACACATTCATACAATATCCCGCCCCGTGATTTGCAGCGCTCCTACGGCTCCACACTATTAATGAATGAGTGACTCTTTTCATTACCTAGCCATAGATCAAGTGTTGGCCTCTGATTTTGACAGATGATTCAAATACATCTAGTTTTCCTAACTTGAGACCGCTCAGCTCCTCCAGCTAGTGCTAAATGATGTTGTTTGCTAGAGAAGAATAAACTATTTTGAAGGAACGTACAAAAGGCACTTTGACTGCAGCACAGGCTGGGAGAGAACATGGCTGTGCCTGAAAAGTGGGTCTCAATGGGGAAAAAATCTACTTGAGTGAATTTTTTTCTGGGATTGTTGAGATTTTGTTGGGGAGCAGGCAAGCTTTGCGTGAAGAAAGTCAACAATGGTCCCATTTATAACCTGTGAGGACCATGAAAGTTTCATTTTCTGTGCACAGTGAAAGGTCCCTCTATCTATAGGGATTCCCCTTGACATTATGTGACAAATGCACCCCAGTGCGATGCCAGCAGCTGCATTTTTCTTTGGTTTCTGACATACCACATCCTAAATTTAATTGCTCTAATTTGTTAACATTATTTTATACTTGACAAGTATCCTTTCTAAGGTTCTCACTGAGCCATGGCAGCTCACTCACCACCTTAATGCCTTTGCAGAACTAAGAGACCCCTGTTAAGTCTGCTCTGGTGCAGCAGACTGCTGTACCTACTTGGACTACCGTATGTATTTGCTTAAAATAGGAATAGGATAAAATTCAGGAACAAATTCATGGAGGAAAAAGCACCTTTTGCTTCCTTTAGAGGAGCCCCAGCCACAGAGCACAGAGGTGTGGTGCTGCGCTGTGTCTGACTCACTACTGCAATGCAGTTTAAATATTTTACCCACACTGGAGCAGTTGTATTCAAAGAAGCTGAAACAGGCTCTTGTCCCCCCACATGGCCTGGGGGAGGCAGGAGTGCCTCCAGAGATGGAAAAAGGAATGTCTGCACTCTCAAAGTCAAAGGACCATGAGTGTCTCCACTCCTGAAAAAGAGTTCATGTGATGCACAAAGGATGGGCAGCAGGAGGGATGGGTGGCCATGCAAAGGAAGTGCTCCCAGCTTAGCTTTGGAGTCTGGTTTTAATGGGCACCAGGAGGATGAGGATCTGCACGCCAGGAGGCACAGCTCCATCTCCCTGGGAAGCCTCAAGCCAAGAGCCCTTTGCTGACCTAGTCTGGTACCCAGGGCCAGCTCTGGAATTGGCACAGAACAGAGAAGGGTATTGAGGTTACCAAAAAGTGGCAAATCTTAAAGCTGCACTTGGAACATACATTATCTTCTGCTTCAACCTCTCCTTCCTCCAGCAGCAGCCCCAGCACACTGTTCCAGCACCTCTGGGCCCTGCCAAGGCTCTACCAGAGACACTCCTGTCTGGATACCTCCAGCTGGTTTTTTGCTTCAAGGACTGCGTATGGTGTATCATGGATAAGTACAACCAAAGAAACTTCCAGCTCTTCATTTTCTGCTGGAATAGAGGAGATGTAGTGACTTGCACATGAAGATGGTGTGCAGCCCTCTGAGAGACCAAGCTAAAACTGAACTGGCATCTTTGTGCAGGCCTCAGCCCCTGCAGTGTCCAAGGCAGTGGCCCTTTGCAGCATCCCCTCTGCAGGATAAGAGGGCTGAGCTGTGGTGTTGCTCATTAACAGCTCCCTACTGGAAAAAGGAGAGTCACAGAGACCTGTAGATTTTGCATTTGCTCTCAGTGTGAATGCACCCTGATAGTCATGACTTTTCTAGGAGGGCTTTAGGCTGAGGAAGCAGCAGCTCAGAGAGATGCATCTCACAGTAAAGGATATCCTGCTCAGCCAAAAATAAAATCTGCAGGAATTCAAATGGCCAGGAAAACCTGGGCTTTGCAACACTAGAAACTCCATATGATGAAATCCTTATCTTATCCAGCTCTTATCATTGGCCTGAGAGATAATGCTTCAGCCTGGGACCCTGGCAAGGCTCTTACCTAATGCTGAATGAGCTATAAAGGCTCTTAAACTACTAAAAGACTTTCAGGAAACTCTCCAAGGTATTTGGATTTGAAGGGATGTAGAGGGGAAATCTTAGGTACTTATGTAGTTACATGCCTGAGTAGCTCTAAAAATCCCCTGTTTAGTCTGCAGCTAGTAGAGAGCAGCTCAGGTCTCCACGTTGCCACCCGGATATTGGTCCCTGACTGCACCTCAAATTCTGTGTCCAGTTTTGTGCCCTGCATGACAAGAAGGACGTGGAGGTCCTGGAGCATGTCCAGAGTCTGGAAAGGAGCTGGGGAAGGGTCTGGAGAACAGGTTTTATGAGGAACGGCTGAGGGATCTGAGGGTGTTCAGCCTGCAGAAAAGGAGGCCCATGGAGACCACCTTGGTCTCCACAACTCCCTGACAGGAGGTTCTAGTGAGGTGGGGGTTGGCCTCTTCCCCCAAGTGACAAGAAATAAGAAAAAAGGAAATGGCCTAAAATTGCACCAGGAGAGGTTTAGGTTGGGTATTAGAGAAAGTTTCTTCACACAAAGGGTGGAACAGTCTCCCCAGTGAAGTGGCGGAATTGCCATTGGTGCAAGTGTTCAAAAAGTGGTTCAGTGGTGAACACGCTGATACTCAGTTATATTCTGGACTCGATGATGGTATAATTCTTTTCCAGCCTTAATGATTCTATGACTCTCGGCCTTCACTACCCTTGGCACAGCTTCCAACCGTGGTGAAACAAGTATCTGCTCCCAGCTCAGGGCATTAGCACAAGTTGTGTCTGAAAGCAAAAAAAAAACCCCACATGATAAGGATTTAGGTGTCTCCCTAGAGAACAGTCTTTTCAAGACCAAAATGGCATAAAATCCAAAAAGCAATAAAATATTCACACTTCAGAGCCCAAACCTGCTCCCTCTAAGTGTCCACTAGAGGGTTTCTTGTACTTCCCACCAAAGTGCGAGCACTGCTGGCTCTTGGAAGCAGATGGGGGGATTCCAGAGGCAGGATGTCAAGGATGGATGCAGGGATAGCCTGCACAGCAAAGGGACACCACAGTCTGTGCCCACACTTGCCCAAGGCAAGATTGGTTCATGTAGGTGCACATCCATGCAGGCCTCCCTTCAAGCTCTGTCACTGGCAGGATGTAATGGTTTTGGACAGAGGAGAAAGTGCAGCCCCATCTATGGGGTGCCAACTCTAGAAGGCCTGTATTAAAACCCACAGGAGAAGCATGGCTTTTCCAGAAAAAAAGTGTGTGTACTCATCCAGCTGATTCATTTGCCACCTCATTTAATTGTCAGTTCTCACACGGAGTCTATGCAAAACTCACCACCCCATTCCTGGCACTTTTGCCCTGTGTTGTGCCCTGCCACTTTCCTGGCTTTTGCCCCTGTGTTGTGGCACAATGATGAGCCCAGCCTTCTGCTGCCCTTCTCTGCTTCTCCCTAAAACCTGGTCACACTCATACCAGGGAGGGGGATGAAACTCATCTCCAGATTTGCCATGTGGCTCTGATATAGGAGGAAGAGGCAGAGGAAAGGGNAAAAGTGTGTGTACTCATCCAGCTGATTCATTTGCCATCTCATTTAATTGTCAGTTCTCACACGGAGTCTATGCAAAACTCACCACCCCCTTCCTGGCACTGCTTTTGCCCCTGTGTTGTGGCACAATGATGAGCCCAGCCTTCTGCTGCCCTTCTCTGCTTCTCCCTAAAACCTGGTCACACTCATACCAGGGAGGGGGATGAAACTCATCTCCAGATTTGCCATGTGGCTCTGATATAGGAGGAAGAGGCAGAGGAAAGGGACAGCAAAATGGTGATTTTTGACCTTAGAATTGTATTTATGAGATGTCATTACCCAGTTTAATTTCCTGCTGCTGCTGTACTCACAGGAACCAGTCATGCACGTTTCAATTACATCCCCATGGTCATGAAGACTTGGCAGGTAGATGGGCTGATATGAGAAACACTGCCTCAAAAAACCATCAGTGGGTATTTTCCCAAGTGTTGCAGGTACAGGGTGGCAGGATGCAGTACTGAAAGCTTTATTAGCTCCTATGTACAAACCCATAGACTCTGTCCATCTGTCAGGAGTGTGAGCATTTTAATCTCCAAGCACTTTTGAAGCACATCAGCATCACTTTCCCTTTTTAACCATCAACAGAACAGAGCTGGAAAGAAGTGAAGTGTTTTCCTTCAGGCCATCCAAAGGAATGAGGGCAAAGGTGAAGGAGTCACTTAAAAATGGGAAACAAAAATCCTTTAAGCTATACGACGTAGTTTGAGTGTGTTTTTTCAAAATGACAATAAAAAATTATAATTTTGGTGGCAAATTGGCGTGGATCTGATGGCCAGCTGGGGGTGTTTGGCTGGTTGCTGTGCCAGGGCTGCCAAGCCCTGCTAAGCCCTGCTGGCTGATGGTGTGGAGAGGTGTGATCCCACCCCAGGGTCCTGTGTGTATGCCAGGAGAGCTTTGCCTGTATGACTCTGCATCATCATCAGGCTTCTTTGGGAAACCTCTCGCTGGCACTGAAGGCCGGGGTCAGATTTTCAAAGCACGTAGTGCTCATAATTGAAGCCAGATTTCTGGAGGAGCTCTGCTCCCATTTAAACACCTAAAGAGAGTGACTGGATTGTCTCCCCCAGCTGTTCCTGTGGCGGGAAATAAGAGCTGCTACAGGCTGACTCCAGCCCTAGATAAATAAAAATGAATGAAAGTCATTATAGGGGATGAATTTGCAAATATTTAAAGTTTCAAAGCATGAATTTTGTTAATTAAATAATGCTAATAATGCAACACTGGTCTGACCTAAAGGTTAATGTAAAATCGCTGTCTTTGGTGAGAATCTGTCTCTCCACAAATTCCCTGAAGTAAATGAAACTTTTTCAGGTTCCATTTGGCTTTGAAAGCTGAACTGATTGAACGGAAACTTTTCTATGGCGTTCATTCATCCCTTCTATGCTTTCAGACAAGCCTGTGGCCATCAAGAAATAATACAGCTTGCACAGAATATGGATTAAAAAGTTTACCTTTCTTAATAACTTTGTTAAATCCTTTTTTTTTCCCTTTAACTTGTTTTACATATGACAGTATTGTTAAAGAGAGCTATTATTTAGAGGGAATTCCAGTTAGGATTTAGAAAACCTGGTTACTTGTGGAAAAAAAAAAGAAATAAATGGAGCAGTGTTTCACTATGTAGTGTAATTGAGTTTAAATAGTTTAGATACTACCAAAATAATTCTGTGGCCCTTGTTTAATTTGTCTGGTTTTTACTATATTATCTTTTTCCCTCTCCAGACCTTTTCATATGCAGTGAGAGACACATATCATAGTAACATGAATGCTAAGGAAACCTTAGCTATATTATTAGAAAAATTCTTTTAATTTGATTGTGGGTGTCATTTGGTTCAGAAATATTTATATGATTTTGTAGATGTTTCAAAGTCTAGGATGGTAATTTCCCTAAATTAAAATGATGAAAGAGCCTTTAAAAGTCAGTAGTAGTACTGTGCCTTTAGAGAGGGCTTTGGGAGCAAAAATCCCTGTTCTTTCATAACCTTCTTGGATAATTTCTGAGGGACAGGATTTTTAAAATGGACAAGAGGTATCTATCCATTCATAATATTTTCAAAACCTGACCTGAGACTTTGTGTCTCAATTTCTCACCTCTAACTCCATATCAGAGTGATGTGATAATAAACACATCAAAAGCAGGGAAAGGATTAGACCACACAGTACTGGGAGAGGGGTGTTTGCCCCTCCCCACAAGGCACAGGACAGGTCCCAGCACAGGCAGCAGAGCTATTGGGACAGCACCTACTGTGAGATGTTCCTGTTCTGCCCCAGAAGGTCAGTGATTGCTGAATGTGAGTGTGAGCTCCCAGCTCACCTCTCCAGGCTGTGAAATGTTTGCTGTGGGATGTGTATCATGGAGAGCATGGGTTTTAAGTGACCTCTCCTGTGCCTATCGAGAATGAAGACATTGCAGAATGAAACACCAAAAATCAAGTCTCAAATGTGCAAGAGCAACGAGAAGAGAAGCAGGTACTTACACCTCTGCTTAAAATTTTTGGCTCTATCTCCAGTCTCGCTACACTGTTTGGAAAGGCTAGTGAGTTTTAAACGCCCCTGGTTTTTGCCTGAGGAGGGTTGCTGAGTGCTGGGCTAACACACAAGCATGGCTCTTGACAGCCAAGCTGGTGCCTCTGGGCAGAGCTTCCCTGCTTTCCGCTAAGTATGACCACTTCACTTCACTTTACTTCACTTCACTTCACTTCACTTTCAGGCTTCTCACCCAGGTCTTCTTCTGTGTTTATGGGCAGAAATGGATTCTCCTGTTCACTGGAGTTTAAAGTCAGTGAATTCCTCCAGCCCTCTCCAAGCCCCTTGAAGACACTCCAGATAAGGAGCAGCTTCTGATAGCCTGCAACCACACAGCCCTTATCACTTGCCTCCAACAGCAGTCAGATTTTCTGCACTGCTTTGGTCTGGCAAGGCTCAGATCTGGATCCAATATTGTAGGTCATGCTGAAAGCTTGATAGCACAGGTCTGCAGTGGAATCGAAGAGCACACTGTCTAATTGCAACCTTGTCCAACCACTAAATAGCATTCTGTGGAGATAAAGCCTATCTTTAGCCCTTCCCAAAAAACACTGGGCCTTTGCCAGGAAGGAAAAATGCTGGGAACATAAACATAACTGGAGAACAAAAAATAGCAGGATTGAGAGGAGATATTTTCCAATAGACAGCCTGTAATTTGCCATGGATGTGGTAATTTAGCCAAAATAATTAAATTCTATGTGTTTCCAAAGGGTGTCTGTCAATGTTGGAGCACTTGGGTTGGGTGGTTGGTAATATGATACAGAATCTTTAATCTTGGATTTGCTTCTCTGAGAACTACCCCAATCAATTTTGTTTATCATAAACATCACCCAGTCACAGGCATCATAATTGTTCCCCTCATGTGGCTTTTTTGGTGGTATCTGTGAAATACACAAACGTTTCTCTCTGCCCAAGGAGAGGAGCATGCTCCCCACATCCAAGAACACCCCAGCAGGCTGGTAATCTCATCAGACTGCGAGTTACCCATCTCCTCTTCGAGAGCCTTAGCCAAAATGGATGGCAGCCAGCTCACGTGTTCAAGGGTTTGAAAGGCTTTCTGCTGAGTGGACAGACAGCTTCCCAACTGCTTCTTGAGGGAACTCAGGAAAGAAAGACATCACAGCTGTTTGAGAGTATTTTCTAGGTGGAGAAATGGAAAACAAGGCTGGAAGACAGCTTCAGAAGGCATTTCATCTTTCTCTGCCCCAAGGCAAGAACAGCTAGACCTGGCCAACTTCTTACAGAGATCTCTCTAATCTCTTTTTGAAAATCTCCAGTGATAGGCACTGCATTCCTTGCCCAAACTCAGCCACTGGCCTTTCTCCTAATACCTATCTGGAATCTTTCTACTTGCAGAGTCAAGCCTCTTCTTCTTTTCCCCAGGGAAACATGGAAAATGGTTTATTGCTTTTCTTAAGAAATATTCCCTCAGTCAGAGGTCAACCAAATGATGGGAAATTACTTGCCATGCTCTCCTTGTAAATAAAATATCTTCCTAGAAAACAGTAGGGTTGGGATACTGCTATGAGCAAATGTAATCAGTATAGGAGTTCATTTATGTAAGCTATATTAACTACTCAACTGGATACTGAAAATCACAGATTTCATGGAGATGGGACTCTCTGATGTACTTCATATACACTTTTCCCTACAATTGTCCTCCAGATTATTTTCTTGGATTCATAGGCGATCTTGCCTGTCTCACAAGGCTTACGAACTTTCTGTCTCACTTGCTAAAGAGGCTTTTTCTCTCACATCCTTTTCTCTCAAATCCTTTCCTCTAATTAAGCTAAACTGGATGGAAGAAGATAGAAATTGCCCCCAGCCCCTGCTTAGTTTTGAAGTGTGCTGTTAAGTTTCCTTAAGACCAGAAAAAGTACCTCTGTGTCCACCAGTGTACCTGCTTTTCTTAAAAGAATAGTTAATGGGCAAATTGATCCTCTTCCAAATCCTCATTCCTCACAGAGGAGGCCTAAGGTCCACGGAACTTTAGTGGGTGGGATGTGCTGATGCCAAAGGTGTACCAGGAATCAAAGTCCAAGCTCAGGTGTGCAGGGCACACCTGCCTATGGCTTGGGCAGAGCCACTGATGCTGGAAGCTGCTTCAAGAAGGCAGCAAGAGTGTGGGCAGAGACTGTGGGCTGCCCAGAGGGCATGCAGATGGATGTGAGGCTGAAAATGGAGACGGATATGGAAAAAAGGGAAGGTGTGATCAAGAGAGAAATAAGAAGGCAGCAAGAAAAAAAGCCTATTTAGAAGAGAACAGTCCCATTCTTCCCTAGAAATGCCTCTTCTCATCCATCTGCTGCTGAACTCTTCTTTGTACCCCTGCACAGCCAAGGGCTGGATACCCATCAAGATTTGGGTGCTTCACTGCCCTTTCCAGTTCCTATGCCCTGTCTCTCCCCCTCACCCAGTATGGCTACAGATCTTGGCCTGAGAACCCCACAGGTGTTTAAATGAAAAATAAGAACTACCCTGAGGCTGGAAAAGCCCAAACTTGCCCCGCTGCTTTCCAGCTTTGCCATGGAGTATTACCACTCACCTTAAGTGACTTTCTGTGCTGTGGCCAAAAGGGGAACCAGGGCCAAACTCTCAGCCTGGGGCCTCTCTCAGAGATGTTATCTGCCTTTCCCTTGTCTCTGTTGGCTTGACCAAATGAAGCTCCCTGCATGTGTGCAGCAGCACTGTGGGAGCAGACTCCATTGTTCTCTGGACTGAAACATGCTGACTATTTAAATAAAACAACTAATTATCAGCCACTACCTCCCCTGTAACTGAATTGCTGTCAGAACATACTGTCCTCACAATCACTTCCCTCCTGCTGGGACATCTTTTCCTGTGTTTACTCATGTCCTTTAAGTAATGCTTAGAGCCAAGTGTCCATGCTGTGAGAGAAACATATATTTTAATGGTTTAGCTTCAAAGCTTGGAGTGTACAGCAGAAAGGAGAGAGATTGTTAAACCTCTGTGATTTGCCTACAGATCTTGTTTTGAATCTATAAGGATGTTAAGCAAAGTGAATTTGATAAGGGTGCTCTCAAACAAACTAATTTTCCTTCTTTCTGTCTAGAGGAAGAGCTGTAGAGGCAGTGAGTAGGACAGCGGCATGCAGGGTATCTGTGCAGCATCGTCTGTGAGGCTTTGAAATACCTGAGAAGACCCTAACGTGACATAGCCACAGACCTAACTGTAAATCTGGATGGCAGATCAGGACATTCAAGGATGGTGGAGTCCTGGGGTAGATTCTCATAGTGATGGATTCATTACCTTCATTTCTGCAACATCAGAGATCTCCCTGAGCACCACTATCACGTTATGATATGGATGAAGAAAGATAATCTTCACTTCTTTCTAACATCAATCTGTCTATGATATCACAAAACCCTTACTTCCTCAAAATTCTGCTAGCAGTCTGTCTGCAAATAGATACAGGACAATAAGTTGTAAAAAAATGGGATCATTAAGGCACATATTTGAGGTCTTATATATGGGGACTTTTGCTAAACACTTTGCCTGAGCTCCATGTCTGTTGCTATGCACAGAACAACCTAAAATTAACAGCCTCTGCCCTTGGAAATTCCCTGCATGGGAGAGCAGGAGCAGGTGGTTTTGCACAGACATTGGATTTATGCAAAGGCACTTTGATCCTCATGTGACCACAAACAGAAGAGCGGCCAAACATACTGCTTTTATTCCTCCATAGTTAGAAGGGGTGGGAGAATGCAACAGAAACCTGTTTTTTCAGCATTGGAAACTGAAACTGCACACACTGCACCGTGTATTGCAATCACAGATGCTTGCAAAGGTGGGCAGTGGCCAGAGCAGTTCCTTGCTTCCCTTAAACTGAACATGCAAGTGAATAGGAAATTGTCCTTCAAAGCCAGCAGTAACGTAACACTCAATAAAAGTTATGCCAGGCAGGGAGCTCAATATGACACGAATCACACAGTAAAGCAGCCATGTGGGGAGGATAAGTGACTACATAAAATTAAAGCTGAAACATAATTTATCCCTTTCCTGGAAAAGTAAGGAACTGCTGACTGTACAATGAGAAAACTAAACTGCATTGGGCCGTGCCTACATCAAGTGCTGTTACAGAGTTTTGTCAATGATGGGTTATGACGGGAGCCATATGACAGTCACTACTGTTTGAACAGTTTGTTGAGGCAAACACACACTTCACCACGATGTCTGATAGCCATCATGCTGCAATTCCAAATGGGACTTGCTTTTGTCATTGTGCTTTCCTCCTTTCCAGGGGACTATTTTTGTTTCACTTTCCAATTACAGCAATTCCATTCTGATCTTGGCTCTCCATCAGGCACACTGAAGGCTCTGGGCTTGAGGAATTGTGAAGTAATTCTATATCCTCTGAGGCTTCGGAAAGGAAATAGTCACAGATTTATTGGGCTTTAAGGCAGTTTGGGGAGGAAACTAGATGAAGGCATGCTGCATCCTGGCTTAGACTCATAAGGAAGTCAATATGTTATTACACATTAAATATGTCACTTAGAAAAATTATTTGAGAATAAAAATAGGATGGATACTGGGGAAAAAGTTAATTGAAAATACACTTTTTTATATACAATTCAGCATACAACATATCTAAGGATGAAAAGCTTCCAGTTCTTTTTTCATCTCCTGACCACATGCACTTTTATTATGAAACAGCAATTATGATTTGAAGTTATTGCATCAAGTTGTTCAGGCCAACTTTTTATGGAATCTCAAGTAAAGAATAGGTGACCTTTAAGCCAAGGAGTATTTCAGCAGGACATGGTGGTGTTCTTATATTATATTTCCCAGTGATTTGGGTCAGCCCAGCAGTGCCTGTCCATGGCTGAAGCGAGGGAGTGTAAATACCATGGCAATGCACCACTGTGCAAGTGTCCAATGTGAGGTCAGGACATCATAGAGGCCAGAAATCCACCATGCTTGGAGGGAGAGCAGTTCCCTCTCATCTGGTTCATGCATTGATGGCTCTGATTTGTTGTGGTTCATCTGATTTTCTTTCATTTTCCCCAGGTGCCATCAGTGAACTCACTGATGGCTGTTTAGGAAGAGTGTAAGAAGGTTTCAAGAAATAGCCCAAAGGCAGATCCTCAGACTTTCCACCATGTCACTGCTCACTGCAATGACTTTCCCTGCTTGTCTTTTCCCTCATGGTTCAATATCAGATTGAGCTGCAGTGTTTGATGCAGGCTGGCCCTGAAGGAGAGGGAAACTCTGTGCACGTAGGGGGAGACAACCACTTCTATAAAAAGCATTAGCCATGGTTTTTTGGGGGTGTTCTACCTGTCTTCACAGCTCCTACTTGCCCAGAACTATCTCACTCTTTTAGCTCCTGAGACAGAGCTTACTGAATTCACTGAGGATTTAAATGAGAAGTGGAGAAAAACAATATAAATCCTTTGGAAAGCTGTGTATGAGGTGTGAGAGTCTGACCTGCTGCCACCTTAGGACTGTGTCAGTCAAGAGTGACGTGGCAATTCAGTAAAAGGACAGGTCAATGGGGTTGCCAGAAAATTAAGGAACTTTAATGAACAAAACAACAAAGGGAGAAGGCATACATGGTATGGGGTCAGCTCCAAAGGACACGGGGCCAGGGTGGACACAGAGCACATAAAGGATACCTTGAGGGTGGAGTCTGAGGGTAAGGGTCCAATGAGGAATAGGGTTTAGGAATATTTAAATCAATGCAGCAATTTTTAACCAATAACAAGGAGGAAGACAGAGAACTTTCTAGTCCTAACCCTTATAGAGATAAAACTATTTACATACTGATTCCCAGGGGGCAACACTGGTGAAGTTCTGCTCACCCCACGCTTCGTGAGGTTTTAGAGGCTGGACTCCCATGGTTTTAAATTGATGCTTATGGTCTAATTGATCCCTAAAAGGAGGTAATTAATTGCTTAACCAGGATAATTGGTTAAGCAATGTGAGAAACTCTTGTTTTCTAACAGAAAAAGCTGAAGGTACTGGGGGAAAAGGAAGGAATACTTTGGGATGAAGAGCTCAACTGCAGAAAGGGAGAGGTACCAAGATGCCAACAAGATATCAAACTGCTCATCTGTGCTCACTAGTGTGACTAGAATAGTCACATCTTTAGTCAGCAAAAATTGGATGCTCTTTAAAGGAATAAACATGAAATTTAATAACCAAACTCAGTCATGCTACTTCTTGAATAAACTGAATTTTACCTAACTTTAGGTGAAGACTACATGGTGAGTTGCCCTTGGCTCTCTTCATGGAAAGAAAAAGACTTTTCTAGGACAAAATTCATTTTGCTAGAAAGCACCAGATGAATTTAATGACCCAGGCTGTTGAAGCTCCTATTTTTCTCCTCAGAGCATGAAACAAGCTGAGGGTGGCTAGCTATATTGGAGTTAAGTCAGAAAGATTTTTGAGATGGTTTCTGGAAGAGATATATCAACATAATTCACAACTTAAAAGGTTCATCAATGTGTATTTAACTATGAAAAACTCAGAGTTGGGCATCAACAATTATAAAGTTGGCTTTGAAGAAATTAAAGAACAATTAAAACTAAAGAGTTTGCTTTAGTCTGCAAAAGTGAGAGTTGGGTTATACTTTAAAAAGTGATCTCATTACATGTTTCCAAGAGCTGTGGCTCTGAGTTCTGCTGTGTTCTCAAACACTGAGTCATGATTGCATCCTCAGAGGCAGTTATGTTTTCCTGGACTTGTCTAAGCCCATCTGAAGTAATGGAGCTGCAAAAATATCAGCAAGGACTAAATCTGGACATCATGAGGTTGCACATAATGAAGAGTGTTTGGCCTCCACCACTGGTGGTGAGGAGGCAAAAGCGGAATAGAACACAGCAGGGAGTTGGCAGGGCTGCCAGTAGAAGGAAAAAAATGTGTAAATGTAAAGCATTTGCTACAAAATGTAGGGAGAGACCAAGAAGTGGAGTCGCAGGAGGTGTTCCTGACAGTTGCTGTGTAGGGGAGAGAAGCATCAACAACTCTTCCTTTATGCATCTCAGCATGCTTTGCTTTATTTGAGAAAATGGTGAAGATTGATCTACAAGCATCATGATACCCTTGCTCAGATGTGAAAATGTCTCTCCACATTTTGGAAAAAAACCCCTGTCATGCCAGAAAAAATGTGGCAGCGCTTACAGCTGAGCAATGCCTTTCCCGTGGTGCCTTCCAAGATAATCTCATTGCTTCCTGTCCATCTATATCCATGTTGGTTCTTGTCCTGCTTATATTATAAATATTTTAAAGGTGGGAACATTCTTTTAGCAATACGTTTGTGAAGTATTTTGCACTTCAGGGCTTTCAAGGGGTCACTGCAACAGTAATATTATGTTCTGTTGGGACAACCTGCCACATTCCTGGTACAATCTGATGAGCCTGGAGAATGAGTGGAAGTAATTCTGCAGAAAATGTATCATTTTACAGTTCCAGGATCCTGCAGGCCCCAGCGTGACATTTCTACACCATTTGGAAATCAGTATGCTGAAGCTGTGCCTGTACCAGTAAAGGAAATGACCCTGGGGATGTCCCTGGCAGGACCAGCTGCCTGCTGGGAATAGCTTCTGGAGTGCTCTGCCTCCTGTCATACTGGGGCACCACCTGGGAAAGTTGTAACTGGCACAGGGTGAAACTTCACAAAGGACCATTTTGGTGTCTTTATGGGGTGAATGATTATGTTTCATTTAAACTGCCAGTATGGGCATAGTCACAGAGAGAAGGGTCCTCTCTGCAGGATGGCACGAATGGAAAGGCACAGGACCCTACTTGCCACCACTTTTATACCTGTACCAACAGATATAAAAACTGGATCATGCTGGGCCCATCAGGCTTCCTGAGTGGTGAGGAATGTATTCACCTGTTCATGCACTCAGCTACTTTCTGGTGCCTCATTGACTGGAACAACCAGTGCAATTGCCTAATCAATTGTGTCCTGTAAAACCTGCATCATGTTTAATCACTGACTTCATTGCTTTTCCAATGTGCCTGAATGATTTTCCAAGTAATAGCTTGTGCAGTCAATTCTGCAGGGGTATGAACCAACTCAGCAGCTACAAACAAAGCTTTATGTGTTACAATTTTCAGCCCTCACAGAGTATACAGTCCTGAATTCAGCTAATGGCCTATTTTGGTATGTAACTATTTTTGCAATGCTGCTATGAATTTACAAAAATTTATGGTTAAGAGACTAGAGGGAAGTTTTTATAAATATTCATTCACATTAAGTTTTTGAAAGTTTCCTTTTTTCATTAAAGAGATGGTCTTCTTACAAGGCAGTGATTCAAAATCCAGATCAATTTCTAAATATCCATGATCATTGAGTGTCTCTTGAATTCTATTCCCTGAGGGTTTGTGGTTATACATAAACTTTTACCAGTGCTGAAATAATCTGCAGTGCATCCGGGGACTATAACATTGGATGCAATTAGTTTATTATGCCCACAGAGAATTTTGTGGATAATTGGCCATATTCAGCAACAAAAACAAGAAGTAGAAAGCATATGCCAGTTTCCATCCATGAGACAGAATTTTGTGGGAGACTGGAAGGTCACTGGAAGCTTACAGGAAGGGATTTGGGGTGAGCTGGTGTTCTAAAGCTGATTTTTGTGACTGGGTATGCTTTGTGCCATTTATCTGTTGGTTTTGGGCATCCCTCAGTGACTGATATCCATTCACTTGGAAGGTACCTTCAAAAAAGTCCTCTGGGATGTCCAATCACGAGGTTGTTTCTAGACATGGTTTCCCAGAGAACACCACAGCAGCAGGCACTGGCTGAGGCCTCAAGGTACATGGGGAAACTGCAGAAGCAGAAATCAAAGTGCCAGACAATGCATTATGAGATATTTATGGCCTGATTTATCCAAGAAATCCATTTTATTAGACCGTATTTTGAGTTACTGTTCAAGCTCAGATGTCTCATTTCATACTTGTTAGAATAAGGCACTTTGAAAGGCACTAATTCCAGAAGACATTTAATTTGTGTGACTGTGCATTTCAGCCTTTTGAACTGTTTTCAACTTAATTCTCTATTTTGAGATGCATTTAGCATTCAGATGTGTCAGCCTGGTTAAAAGCTGAACAGGAGTTTTTTTTAACTGGCATCAAACTTCTCCTTCTCACAAATGTCAGGATTGGAGGTGGAAGGTATTTTTCCCTTGGTATATATATTTTAGCAGGTCTGGATCAAGCAAAATCATTCACATCTTACATGTTGGCAAAAAAATCTCCCCCCAAAATAACCTCTGAATCTACCTGACACAAACTTTTCCATTCAGGATCTTTATTTTGGTCAGCAAACTTGGACTACATCATAATTAATGTCTTTCTACTGAGTTGCACAAATGTGTCTTAAACATGTGTCCTATGTTGGTGAAAAAGGCTGTGCTCTGATGTTTTCTTGTGCTTCCATGTTTTCTTGTGTGCTTCCATGCATTCTACTTCATTCCATAATGTACCTGTCACCAGCCTCATGACTTAGCTGAAAAAATAAATATTTCTCAAAAAAATCTGTCAGCGCTGCTAAAAGAGCAGCTTGTCACAGCAGCACTGTGCAGAACTGCCAGGCTGAAACTGTCCTTTGGAAAAATTAGCTTCCCATGGAAAATAAGCATCAACTTCCCATAAAATAAACAGTCTTGGGACAAAACACTTCTTGGTTCAGACTTGTTTAGCCTGAAGTTATGGCAGCATGTAGAAACCTCCAAGGACTGGTCTTAGCTGTGTATATCATGGTTGGGTTTAGTTAAATCAATTTTTTACAGGGTAGGCATTTTTCACCTCTGCTTGGGTAGCTGAGATTGCAGCTTCACATGCTGCAGTTATTGAAAAAGCAGAGAAAAATGCTCAGACCACATTCAACAGTCCTTGTCTATACAATGTTTATCAGCATCCAAGAGAAACAGCTGTTTTTCACAGCTGGATCAGCATCCTTTGGGTTTTGTGAGGAAAATTCCTGGCCTTCCCTTGCCACAGAAAAGGACCATTGCTGAGCCTGGCAGCCTAAAGGACATTGTCCAGCATCCACGACACAAGTCACAGTTTCTCAGGAGCTCCCTCTGCCTCCAAATTACAAATTCCTGTGGCACTTGCCACTGTCCAACAGCAGGGCTTTCAAGAAACACAAAGAAGCAAAATGGAACAGAAATGTGGAAAAAAGCCAAAAAAGGAACTACTGCTTGGAGAGAGTGCAAAATGCTGCCTCAGCCTTCATATGTCATAGCAACCCTGAAACTGTCCTGGCCATGAGCTAAATGCTGGGCATGGCTTGGCAAATGGTGGGTCAGGAGTGCACCTCGTGCTCCAGCAGCCAAGGAAAGCTCTGTCCTCAGACAGGGACTGGAGCTACTCCAGAGGGAATGCCCTCAAACATGGAGCAGCTTGGATGCTGAGTCCTTGGCACCAAATGGACACATCCACTCCTTGCTGGGGTGCGGAAATTCTTAAGAGTGAGCCTTGAAAGGCTCAGGCTCTGTTACCAGGTGTCACTGGGGGACAGCCTAGGACAAGTCACATCCTTCTCCTCTGCCTCAGCTTCTCTGCCTTATAAACATGGGTAATGGTGCCAATAATCTTCTTTAAAATAGCTCAGGATTTTCTAATAGTAGTAACAATTATTACAACAATGACATCATTTTTATATAATGATTATTGTGCCACCTTGGCTAGGAAATCAAAATGACTTTGTCTTATTTTAATTTCCTTCTTTTAAAATTTTTGTTACACCCCATGCTGATAAGGCAGAAAGTTGCTTTCTTTGAAACACAAATCTACATTTAAAAGAGGAAGAAAACACAACAAACCATAATCCAGTAACAATAGTCCATATCTTGCAAAAATACAGTTTAAATAACAATATTTGCACAGAGTTTGTGTGCTGGGATCCTGCATCCCATGACAGTGCTCCTATGCCAGGCTAAGGCTTAGTTAGCAGATAAAATGCTGCTTGTAGCTGCTCTGAGTGATCTTTTGTTCAGCCTGATGTGGAGTGTATTCTATTAAACAATTAAAAAATCTTGCTGGGGTATAGAAATCTCTCTTGGTCAATGAGTCTCTCTTAGGCACAGAACCATAGAGAGAATGTCTCGAGTTGGAAAGTCCTGTAAAGATCATTGAGTCCAACCCCCTGGCTCAACATACAAGATTGTCTTCAAACACTAGATTGATCTTGGCACCACATTGACTGAGAAGAAACTATGAATGGTGTGTTCCCATGGGATTTCATATATTCTCTACCCAATCAGTACACACATAACAGAAACTTCACTTCAGAAACTTGGTCCAGACCCTCATGCTCACACCCCTGCCAGGCTAAAGGTCACAACCTGAACAACATCAATTTGCTTTTTTCGTAGAGTCCTAAAATGCCTGCTGTAAAACATATCAGAGGGAGTATGGACAAATGACAAAACAGTTTAAAATTATGTACAGGCTGAGATTTTAACATTTGAACAAACATATATTAAGCCAAAACAAATGTTAAATGATGTCTAATTTCTCATGGTAGCTATCTGATGAATGAAATGTCTGGAAGCTGGAAATGAGAAGAAAAACTTGTTTTACACCATTTGAAGGTGGCTTTGAAATTAATAGGTTGAACAGTCCAGCCTGGAAAATGGGAGATGGTGAAATGGCTTTGGTCAGGGAAGAGAGGGTTGGTTGGAGAATACACCAAACAGCCAAGTCTGTATCTGCAGACAGGGATGTGTTTGGCTCAGCTGGAAGAGTCTGGTGCGAGGGTGTCAATACCTGGGCTGTCACTGCAGAAGAGATAAATTCCCTCTTGTTCCACATTTTGGAGGATCACTGCCAACAGCAAAGATCAGGATGGTGAGAAGATCTTACAGGTGCTGTGTGCTAGTGGTACGTGGCTGTGCAGAGAGAGAGGTGACAGAGACTTGAGTCTTCTCTGCTTTGGACAGCCACCTCCATCTTGTCCCATCCTTCTCTGGCACAACAGGACAAAGAGAGGAGAATTCCTGCACCAGCTGGATACTGCCATAGGAGATGGCATGGACAAGTCTATGGTGTTTCCAGGCAGCAGACTTACTTTTTAAAAAAAGCCACACCACCACCAAAAGCAGCTTTACAAACTGAAGTTAAAGCTCCCTGGTGAGATCTAAAGGTTTTCTCTTAAATTCTGGGAAAGTTCACTCTGAGTTCCAGGCACGGTGACTCAGATTCACCTCTAGCAGTAAGATGAACTGTACTGCAATAATCTCCAATACATACTCTCAACACTGCTGCACAAATAAATCGTCTTGATCCACCTCTAATTGAATGTATATTTTTCACGTTTTTGAAACAGTTCTAGTTTCATTCTATATATGTTTTGTTATGAACTCAGGTCAGTTGTGTATGTTGAATTTTATATAAAATACTGAGCTGAACCTTTCTTTGGGCTCACAAAGCAAACACCAGGATTGTGAGTGGGAGGAAAATGCTTTAGTTACTACTCCAGGAAAGTTGTCTCTAGGTTGCCATGACAGGGAACACAGAGAAAAATGCTTATCAGTGGCCAAAGAGTTATTGCAGAGAAGTTTTGTGTTTGTGGAGGTTGTGATACAAAACAAGGAGGTGAACCAAGGAGCAGATTTGGCCTTGCAATGGCCTCGTCTCTAACCTTGTTTCATCATCCATTTCCCATAGGATAAATCCTCATATCTCATTACTACTGTGCTGTTAGTGACAAGCAGGGACAGCTGTTCTGTGAAGTAGCTGGTGGTACCCACACGTGAAATAGATTTTAAAAATGCCACCTTCATTGCCCTCATGCTGTATTTTTGTTCTGTCTGGTGCTGCTTCTTCAATCTGGAGGAAGAAACTCCAATGTGATAACACAGTTTTAGATAAAAATAGCAACAGATCTTTGGGTCTGTGAAAAACCAAAGTGCTACACAGATGATCAGTGAGGAATCCTGAGTCCTGTGAGATATCCAGTGGAGGAGCATCTGCATCCCACAGGAACGAGCCTGGTTCAGGTCAGCCTTGTGCCCACAATGCAATGAGCTTACCCTTGTCCCTTGTCAGAGCCCACAGCCCTGAGTCACAGCACCAAAGCCATGCTCTGAAGGCATCATGTTCAGTAGGAGCACGTCATCTCCTCCATGGAGCAGAGGCAGCTGGGGATGTGCCACATATTGCCAAGTAACCTAAACACTCTCATACAGCACTCCTCTTAAGAGAATCTTGTCCTGCCAAATCACCAAGAAAATCCTTGGAGATTTGCTTCTTCATCTGTACTGGCCAGATCTCAGGATTTGAGTGGTGGAACCTGATTTAAAATTTTTTGTGAACTTTCCCATCATTTGTCTCTGCTTCTTGTGGCTCAAGAAATATATCACAATATTCCCTCTCCTGTTGGCATGTAGGGAGCAAGGGAACAGAGGGAAGAGGGTCAGAGACACTAATTAGAATTTTTCCTCCATTAATCAGAATTTTTCCTCCAAAAATCATGTTGTGTTTGTGGTAAAAGATCAATTCCTCATTACTTTGGACTTTTACTGGGATAACAACAAGTCACGAGAGAGCAGATGGCAGCTTGAGGGAAGAGGAGAGAGAGGGGATGGGTGGCTGTGCATGGGAGTTGAAAGACACTTCTGGTACTGGATCTGCTGCTCAGCATGTGCAGCTACACTCCAAGGAATTAAGGAGGCGCCTGGGTTTGTGCTAGAGCTGGATCCAGCCCCACTGCAGTGCCAGGACCCTTCAGCTATGTCAGCACTGTGTGCTTTGCTCCATGGGCAGGGCTCCTGACAGCTGGCAGAAACACAGTGGCCTCTGATATCCCTTCCTTTGCAATTAGTTGGGTTTTTTGTGTGTGTTATCTTCTACCTGGGACATTTCTCATTCATTTATTTGCCTTTAAGTGGCTGTTTCCAGCACTCTGTCTGCTCTGCCTGACATATCCCTAATCTTTTTTCCAAGGAGTGGAACTTCCTGGCTTTCTTTAAACACTAGATATGTGTCTATATGCATAAATCCCTAAGCCACAATAATTTGACTGCTTGGTTATCTCTAGGATTGTCATTTTCATTTTGCTTGGCACACGAATAACAGAGCAGAGTTACTGAAGCACACAAGCTCTAGAATCTTGTAATGGCTTTTAGTTTCTGATCAACTGGAGAAAAAGCTGGAAGTCTTTTAGCCTGTTTTGTTACTGTGTACACACCTTCCTGTCCCCAGCTGTACTTCTGGAAGAGGTTCCAATCCCCAGCTGATCATTCCTCCATCTCTGCTCCATGGCCATGCCCTTGTGCCTTTCAGAAAATCAGAGTATGCAAATTTGGTCTGTGAGACTTCAACAAGCTCAGCCATGTTAGCTGAGCCCAATATTTAAAAAGGCTGAATCAGTCACCTCAGCTAATTTTCCTAGAGGCTGTCAACTGGTCAGTCATGTGAACTGCTCTGCAAATGGGGCTGGGGGGTTTCCCCTGGCAGCCTCTGTGACAGAGGGCATTATCTACCAGCACAGCTCAGTCTGGTGTGCTTGTCAATAAAAGGCAAAACAGAACAACCTCTGCTCTTTGGAGGGTAATGATTTCTGGTATTTTCTATTCAGTAAAGGCTGGCAAGGTACTCATCATCCCCTGCTGAGATAGATGGGCTTTACTGTATACTGGAAAATGTCTTTTCTTCCATTGATTATAGAGACTTTGCTAGACCAAAGATCGAGCCTTTTTTCATGCTTAGAGCCAGGCCAGATGTCTGCCTCTCAGCCACTACATGAACTGGCATTATAAGACCTCAGATATGTAAGGCAGCACACTTGTGAGCAGCATGGAAGCAGACTGGAATACCCTCCAGTACAAATCCTCTGTAACTGCTGGACATGAAAGGAACAGGTGAGTGGAAATGCTTTTCCTTGCTTGAACACACTCACTATAAACTATAAAAGAGTTGTTATTTCTCCTCTGTCATTAATAGCATCCTGGGTGATAGCAGAAGAGCTGAAGAGAAGTGGAAGGAGAGGGGTGGAAGGTGCTGCTACTCCTTTCCATACAGGTACAATGGGATGAGCTTGTGATCCCTTACACACAATGACCAGTACAGCTGAGCAGCTGGAGAGTTCAGGCAAGTTATTATTCCCCAGATCAGGAACCAGAAAAAAGAAAAGAAAAGAAAAGAAAAGAAAAGAAAAGAAAAGAAAAGAAAAGAAAAGAAAAGAAAAGAAAAGAAAAGAAAAGAAAAGAAAAGAAAAGAAAAGAAAAGAAAAGAAAAGAAAAGAAAAGAAAAGAAAAGAAAAAAGAAAGTCTGCCTCTTCCTGCCTCAGCTCTCTCCCAGGCAGTTCATCTTACACTGCTGCTCCCTCCTGGCCCACAGGCTTCAGCTTTGGATTGTGAATGGGCACAGAGCAGTATGCTGTTCAAACAAACCAATGCACCATTTGAGATGCCTGTGGCCCCTGCTGTGTCCCATCTAGATATATTAATAGGTCACAAGTTAAACCTGGGTGTCTGCTTGCTCTCTTTTTGAAAATAAAGCTTATGTGCCAGGCGCTGTCCATAAGGTCACTCGCACAAGGCGTCTATTTAGTCTCAGAGTCACCAAAGCCAGATCAGTGGTCTGGGGAGAAGAAACAGCTACTTGAACTTTATAGGTTAAGAAAATCCCCAGCTAAAGTGGATCATCGTTGTTAAGTTTCCAGTTACATCCAAAGAAATGTCAACACTGATGTTTTGCGATCGGGATGGTGAGTAATTTTACCTACAAACACTTTTCTAGACTTTGGTTTTACAAGGTGTACCCAGATTGGAGCTGTATTGTGTCTCCTCAAGTCCAGTTTTCAGACTCCAAGTGCAAAACAGAATTTCTTTTTTTTCCACTCATTTCTTTTTATATCTAATCTATTCTTTAAGAGGACCCTCAAAGTCTCCTGGATTTTTTTAAGCAGCAAGTCATTGCTGACAAGTGGGAACTGCAAACAGGATCGTTTGGGCTCAGCTGACTTGTTTTTAAAAGACTCAACTGAACTGTGATTTCACATTAGAAGTGTGCAAAAATCAACCAGTGATTCAGCAATTTTCTGTTCTCAAGCTTTCATGTGCAGCAATAAAAGTCATTCTGGAGGGACAGCTTGTATTTCTCTACCATGATTTTACAGAAATTAATTCATTAATTAATTGTGGTTTCCAGAAATGCAGATGAATGATATTATGACACACACAATCAAAAGTTTCATTGACAACTGGACAAAAAAAAATCATAGAAAGTGAACAGAGCAGTGGCAAACAATTTAAACCATTCAGAGCCCAAACACTGGTGGATTTATCTGGGATACCCACCACATGGGTTGGCTATTGTCATTATTTTCCTTATTACTTATGTCTATATATATGGATGATGTTTGATAAAAGAAACCAACCTCACATGCAGGAATATAGAAATTAGACACACTGAGATGATTTCCTTTTGTTGGTTTATACAGACACTTAGGTCAAAGACAAAAATGTTTATTCACACCAATGAGCCAGTCTCAGCTTCCTGATAGACTCATCAAAGGGTATAATTACTTTCCCTGAGACCTTTCAATCTGCCCCAGTCTTACAGCTGGAGGAGGAAATTGCTTTCCCACCCTGGGAAAATGTAGAAGGTTTTGATTGCTTCCTCCTATTCAAAGGCATCCTTGGGATATATCATATTACCAGCTTCCAGCACCCACCACAAAGACTCACAGTACTGAGCAGAATTTGACTCAGGTACAGAGTCAGTTCTTCAGCCAGGATCAATCTCAGCAGACTTGAGCTGAATGTAGATGTGGCCTTCTTCAAAACAGTGAAGAAAAAGCTGGTGAAGTACTGTGGGCTGAAGTATTGGGGTTTTTTTCCCCGTATCTGAGAAAAGCCTCTCATCTGCTCCAAGACAGAGTGAGTAGAGAGAGTAAGAAGAGAGCAGCAGTGTCCCATGCAGCCCCCAACTTGGGAAAGCAGGTGGAGTGGAGAGGAGAAGCCACCTTTCAATTGTGTTTTAATGAACAAGTTGTTTGTTCTTCTGTGTCCTTTGATGAATGGGTGTTTTCCTTCAAAAGCTGACGTTTGTCTTTCATTACACCCAGCATATGCTCTACTAGGCAGGACCGTTTTTCTACTCTAGATAAATAAACATAAAAATGAATTTATCTCACAGAAGCATGTTCTCTTTCAAGTCTGGCACAAGCCTGCCCTCTCCCCCAATAAATCTCTGGGTAAATGTGTACTCTTCAGCAATCCCTCCCCCTTACATCAAATGGAGACATTCTGTAAGCTCCCATCTCCACACAGCTCAGGAAAGCTGCCTGACTCCAGGCACTTAGAGGCACGATTTAAGTACAACTCACAGCTGAATTTGAGAGCTCTTTATCGTCAAAAAGAAACTTTTCCAAACCAGAAAGCATCCAAACCCTTTTCCCAGCTATTGGTAGATAGCATTTTAACCCTCAAATTATGGGGCTGCCTGCAGGCTCTGGCATGGGATCTGCTGCGGGATGGAAGTTGGGTAGTTTAGTGTGATGCCAGTTAAAGTCTCCCCTTAGAGAAACAGACTGTTCATTTGGTGTACAGGCCTGTGGATAAAGCTGGTTACATTTTCAAAGACATTTTAGTTTCCTTCCAAACTTGGTCCTCTCTGCTGTTTTTTCTTTATTGGTTCACAACCTGATCCTGCACATAGTCTCTTTGGATTTAGACATGGCAAAACACGTTCAGAAATGACAATTCCTGAACGTCTCTGTCATTGCATGCCCTAAACCCTCTGAAATGCACACTGAACCCAAGGCACACCAGGGCACTTTGCAGTTTCTCACCTTCAGCACATGAGGGACATGTCTCTTGAACCAGTTCAGACAAAGAGAGGAAGCTGGGTGACGGTCCTTCACAATTCTGGACAAACAATCACTCACCCTTAAGTCAATGAAACTTTTGCAATCTGTCAGTATTTTCACAAAAACCACAAATAGTTTGGTCAAATAATGGCCCTGATTCATGAAGGTACTTAAGTATGTGCTTGGCTCTGACTGCACGTTGGTGTCTCCTTGAAGTCACTGATACTGAGGTGCCTCTGTGATTACGTGCATGTTTAAGTGCCTTTGAGTGCTTCACTGATGTCTTGAATATGGCCAGCATTAGTCATTCAGTAACACCTGTCCCACTACTGGACAAATAATAAATCAACCTGGTCAGGCTGTCTCTGAGCTCATCTGTGAAGCATGCTGTGATGGCAACCACTGAGAGTGCAGCTCCTCAGTAGATCCAGGCACATCCCTGATATGTGGGAGGTGAAGAGCATTCCAGGACTTTCTGAGAAGTTTGACTTTCAAACAGGACACACAAACTTGAGATTAATCTGTTTCTTTCACTCAAGATTTTGTATTCTGAGTCCTACAAGAGAAATTATTTCAGCATAAATGGGATTGTGGTCCTTGAAGCTTTCAAGCTGCATTGCAAACGTATTATAACTATTGTGCAAGCCCCTGCTAAGTTTCAACCTTCTTGATTAAAAAATAGCAACACTGAAAACAACTCTAGTCATTGCAAAGATTGTTGTGGTGGCTTGGCCTGGACCATGCCTCGACCTCGCCCTAAAATCTGCACCACCCCCACATTTCTAGCAGCACCACTGCCTTCAATTTGTTGCTACCACAAGGGAGGTAGAAAATCACTTTACTTGGCTAAGTTTTACTCCATTCTTCCCCCTTGAGAAGGATGACTTTGTCTGGCTTGCTGATGATTTCTTTCCCGGTAATGTTTTTATTGATCATATGAAAGTGTTGAGCTATGTCTCACTTAGGCTGCATTCTGCTCTTAACTGGATTACCATACAGAGAATGTTACAATGAGGCTCCGAGGTCTGCCAGGTCAGCTTGGTAAACGATAGCACCTCTTGAAGCTATAATGGATGAGAGTATCCTTGATAAGATTTGACACTTGTACTATATATGCTGTCACAGCAAACATTTTGCTTTTTTCTTGATGTTTTTAAGGCCATAAATACTGGTCCCTAATGTTAAGTATGTGAACCTCACATTAATCACTCTGCCAGGGAGAGCAAAGCGCTTTGCTCATAAACTGAAATGGAGCACAGTTAATCTATCAATGTTCTGTAATGAGGACTATTATAACAAAGTATTTAGGTTGATTTACTGATGGGCTACACATCTCTGGTAATGGTCACACATCAGTGAAAGAGCAAAGAGGCCATCTGGATCACCAGGAGTCTGAGATTTATTGAATAATGTGAAGATCCCTCTTTATCTCTACTGTAAAGTTTTTAAGCTCATTCTTTATCAGTTCACTTTCCCAAGATCAGTCTGCTCACCAGGGTATCACTGCCCCGTTTATATGTTGCCATAGCCTGGCCCCTCAATTCCAGTATTTTCAAATACTTCCTTCAGTTTCAGAGACAGGACAAGAGAAGGCAAAGGTACTTTGCTGATTTTAGAACTACTTCAAAATAAAGAAAGGAATTTTTTTAAAAACCTAAAACCAACCAGCCTGAACAATACTTTTATTTAGTATTTACACTGTGTGTAATCTGTGTCTAGCATCCTCCCACAGACATTTGATCCCTGTCAGGAGTTGGTGTTAAATAGATACAGAACACATCTGCCACCCCTACCCTGAAAATTTTAAATCTGCATATTATCAGGTAACAATCAGAGTAACAATGATGGGCTCAGGAGGCTGGAATAATCTCACTTTCCCTTAGACATCTGCATAAGAAATACCTGCATCAAATTAGCACTTACCCATCTTTGGCTTGATAGATGGTTTTTGAAGAGCTATAGAGCATTTTTTTAAAATGCTCACATGACAGCAGGTGAACCATACTCATTGAGGTACTATTTTTCCTCCTCATGAAAGATTTCTGCTATGGGGTCACTATCTCTGAGCAAGAAGCACCAGACTGTACACTGGCAAGTTGAGGAGCTGGGCTTGGGGGGACCGTCTTGGGACAACACTCACATGTTCATAGTGGGAAGGCAGTGAAAAGTGAAGAACCAGGTCTTCTAAACCCCAAATCAGTTTAATTTAAGGTGCTCTGCAATGGGGTCAATATTCAGAGCACACATAAGACTAGGAATGAAAGCTCCTCCTTTCAGCTCTGCTTTATCTAGGAGAAACTTAAAAATATTAATATAAACATACTTTCTTTAGGATTCTTCTTCTGATGGGTGTTAAAATGAAAATACCAGGTTTACACACAAACTCCTCTCCTTTCCCGTGTGGGACCACCTGTGCATCATCCACACAAGTGTGAACATGGATAATCCCTTTCTAGTATGGAAATAGTGCTTAGAGGCATTTGGCTTGCTGCAGATGAATTCAGTCTTGATGGGAAATCAGTAGGTCTGATTTTCAGAAACCAGCTGATAAAACTTTAACTTCATTGACTGCATCAGGTGAGTAGAGCAGTCTAAGAAAAAATGTGTAAAAAACATTCCTTCCTCCATTTGCACAGGCAGCATTGGAAAGAAAATGATGTCTCAGGAAAAGAAGTAAATTAGTTCTCCAAATACCATATTCAGCTGTGGAGTGTCAGGCTTCTCTTGCCACTGGATGCAAAGCAATCACCCCAGCTGCACATTCATCAAGGCAGCCCAAATTTGGTTGAAGAAATGGGACAGGAGAGGCATTTCTTCTAAAAGGTCATCAGTAATACAAACATACTTCTTAAAAGACCTTCTCAGTCCCTGTCTGGCTCCAGTTCCACAGGAGAGATGATTGTGTACACCCTTGCCTGTTCTGTCAGCACAGCTCTGGGCTGTGCTGAACATGCTGTACCACCACTCACTTGTAATGAAAAGCTGTTGCCAGCTCCAAACCGGCCAAAGGATGAGAAAAGGTGCCAGATCAGAAAATAGAAGTGGCCACAGAGTGTCTGGGACAAGAAGTGCCTCTGTATGAGGGCAACCAAAAATATACTTTTCTTTCACTTGGCACATTCACAGATATCAGCCATGGATGAAGACCCAAGAGGAGAATGTGCCAACAGGAACCCAGACTGCAGCCCCTGGAGAGAGCAAAAAGAGTTGGCAGGAATTTCTTGCTATACCTTAGACTTAAAGACCATTGTGAAGCTGTATTTCTTTGGCAGACTAAGAGATTGCTAGATTGAACAAAGGGGTAACACAGGCAAAGGTGTTAGAAGATAAAGCCAAAAGAAACATTCAACCAAAACCTAATGTACCATTAACATTTAATAAAGTGCTTTGCCTTCTCCTGGATGTAGAAAATACTTCTCCCCCTACTTTTCTGTCTTCACTTTACTTTCCCTCATGTTCTCTCTCTGTTTTTTTCTTCCCCTAGTTTCTGCATCTCTTGGAGTTCTGGATCTGAACCTGAATTCAGATGCACATGTCACCACATACTTCTGTTTTTCTAGCAGGGGACTCCGAATGACAATGTGCTCAGACTGTGGGAGAGCACAGGCCAGATTTCAACCTGTGTGCTAGGGTTAAATATCAGATCTGATTCTTGAATTTCTCATCTGACAAGGGCTAAATAATGCTAAAAGTCACTTAATTTGAATTTTTGGAGGGATAGGAAAGGTAGATTGGTAAGGAACAGTCCAAGCATAAATCCCCCAGCTCCTTCTGAGTGCATCCAGACCCCAGTAAGTTCATCATCTGCTGCAAGCTTCATCTATGAAAGCAGCCCTAGGAGTTCTAGATATTTTAAATATGCTGCTGTTTGTTGGCTAGTGACCTTGACAGGAGATTTTTTAACCCATTTTGAAGAGATGACCAAAATTATGGCTGTCCCCAGAGCACTGGGAAACTGTAAAACAAACAGCATTTATCTCTTGTTATGGAACACCTGTGAAGCCTTTGCTTATCTCAAAGGTGCCAAGGAAGTTAAAAGTAATTTGTAAAAATGCCTTGGCCTGATTTATATGTTGCCAATGCTGCTATTTAAGCAAGGGACACAATCACTCAAGGTCTTCTCCTCAGATAGCAGAAAGAATGAGGCACTGCCAAAAGATGTGAGGCAGACTGGCTCAATCTGGGCAACCCTCTGCACACTACAGCAGCAGCCTAAACTAAGTTCAGCTTGGGTATTTCAGTGAGATATCTAGGTTTAGAAAGAAACTAATCTGGGTTTGTGAAAGTGCTGTATTCACTTTTTGGTAATGTCACTGCCAATGCAAGTGCTTAAATATGTCATCAAAATCTTCACTTTACGTTGACCTGGACTGGAAACTAAAATTATGATGTGCCAGTGTTTCTGATGATTAATGTTTCCTAGTGCCTTACCAAGAATAGCTTACTTGCAGACAGAGTTTGATGGGAATTAGGACAATGCTAGAAATATTTTACCTTGTGCAATGTTGGAGTAGGAAAACCCTTGATTGGAAGGCAAGGCATATCACACTTCTGGCAGAAAAATCATCCTGGAAATAGAAACAATGATATTTAAAATAGCCTTGCTTGAATTAGGTTTATTCAACAAGCATGGAGGGTTGGGGATAGCTGAGAGGATATATGGCTATGCATGGGCTGCCATATATTCTGTTCTTTAGAGACTTATTTCTCCTCTGAAATCACAGCATGTGTGCTCTCCAAAAATCCAGCTGTACCCTCAGCTGCTCTAAATCAAGCAATTTCCCTGGGGCTTGGTTTGCTTATGTACTCAGACAGTGAACAGGGCCCTGGTACAGAGAACAATACTGGGGCCCACTTCCCATGAAAGTCCCAGCCATGTTTCCCTGCATGTCTGTCCACTGAAGAGGCTGCCCAGCAACCCTGCTTCGTATAAGCAGGCTGGTGAAACCCCAAGAGCAGAGAAATATATTTTGGGTCCAAATTTGGAGCTGAAATAGAGCAGAGCCATCAGAAAGAGTGTAAATCAGAGATGAAATCCCCACTTAACCCTGACAATGAGGTCTAATGAAACAGTGCCCAGCCCTGTCTTGACTTGCAATGCAGTGCTCCCCTGTTGACCTGCAGGGCTCCACCAGGACCCCCAGATTCTCGCCCTCTCAACTGCAGAGAGACTTTTATGAAGGGCAATGAAAACTATGACTTATACACCTTAAAATTATTAAATGAGTTGCAGAGTGAAAAAAGGAGCGAGGGCCCAAGCACCTCTGTTGTCTGACACCTGGATCAGCCTGGCTGATCTGCAGCCCAGGCCCTGCACAAGCTGTCAGGTGGGAAGGTGTGGGAGAGCAGCGACCCTCGTAATGGCTGGGAGGGCAGGGAGAGGAGCCAGGCTGGAGCTGAGTGCCTTGGCGAGCCCGTCAGGGCTGGGAGCAAACACTGCAGCTTGGGCTGTGTCAGCCAGCAGAGCCCTGCTTGCCAAGGCATGGAGAGCACAGGGATGTGAGCGCCGGCTCTGTTGTCATTGTCGTGTCGTAAGGAGTAAGTGCACTGGATTCTACACGCCTCTGTGTTTGATCAGGAGAGCACCACTGACAGAGGATAAATAAACAGAGATAAAAACAAGATTAAGCAGGTCCGTCTCCTTATCGCTGCCTCTTTATCCCTATTGATCTCTGCCCGGTCCCTTTTCATCCAGCCTGGAATTCCTCACATGCTTGAACCACGAGCTGTCACATCTAATTAAAAATGTGATACGAGGTTTTGCATGCAGCAGCGACTATTTTCCAGTGACGGGCAGCTGTGTGTTCAGCACTCTGCCTTTCTCTATGAAAACTCATTTTGCCACTGTGAAATCCAGCTGGGTTTGTAGCCAAGGGATGGCAGACATGAACAGAAAAAATACAACCTGCTCTTTGGTTCAATCTTTAGGACACATCCGGTCTCAAGGGTGAAAATAGTGGTCACCTTGTCTAAGCCTCTTACCCTGGGAGAGAAAAGTTGGCTTTCTACTTCTGGCTGTTTAGTGAGAGTATTTCTCCCTTCTTGGGGGTACCAAGGTCCCTGTGGTAAATGGGCCACAGAGACACATAAAACCTTTTCCCCTCTTTGCTTGCTAGCCACCTCTTTCATCCATCTGGATTTTCCAAAGGAAAAGTGATCTCTGGCTGATCACTTAATTTCTACTCCATCCCCACTTCTGTGTGTTGCCTATTTTCCTAATCTCTCTGAGTTAACTGCTGTCTTCATGCTCATCAGATCACTCTGAGCTCACTGAATGAGCAATTTTTTGCTTAAAACAATTAAAATGTGACAGGTAAATATCACGGGGGCAGCGTGTCCTTCATAGAGAAGACGTTTTTGTACACTGAGCAGTTGTGGACTCATAAATACCACAGATGTTTAAGGTCTGCTTATATGTCTAACAACATCCAGGGCATAGCTTTGAGTTGAAAATGAAGTCCTCATTTTGTGCTCCTAACAGTGCTAAGACAAACAGGGCTAAATTAGGAGGTTACCAGTGTAAGGGTAAACAACACAGAAAATGAAACATGAATAGCACTGTATTTTCTGCCTGACTTTTTAATCTCTACATTCTACCATCCTCTGTTTAATTTTATTAAAACATTCAATAAAAAAATCTCTTGAACATGGCTTTTCCTCATGCTTTCATGATCTCTGGAAACTATTAGAACTCTGTTTTTGGCTTTGGTTTTTAAAAGCGGCTGGTGGTTTTAGGTGAGGAAAGATTTCTGAAGATGGGAGCCAGTGTTATTAGGGAGATTGGTGGAGCTAGGGAGTAAAAGCAGGCAAGATTATGGAGACAGCGTCTGATTCCCCCCAGGGCTGATCCCTTCTAGGTGTGGCACTAGGCACCTTCGTGTTTCAGGGCTAAAACATGTTAGCAATTTGGAGACTTTGCTGAGCTCTTCCCCCTGCTGAAGTCAGACCTGACTGTGTCTCGGGCTAGGCATCCAAAACTACAGATATTTTGGAAAAGATAGATCATGTCACTCCTTTGTTTTTGCAACTTTTTTGCCTGTCCCTAGGAATAAGACACTTTACCTCAGATTTACTATGTGATCCAACAGGCAATCAGTGTGAGCAGGGTTTTTATTCTTTCCTATGCCATCATTCAAGACCCCACATTTTATTGCTCACCACTAAAACAATATCATTAGACATGAAATATACATTGCCAGGCCCTCCCCCATCTCACTTCTCTCCCTCCTTCTTCTTCAGACGAGAAAGAAAAGAAAACTTCTTTTCAGGATACATTGTAGGGAGTGCTCATGAACTGGCAATTTATTTCCTCCTAGGTTTGACGCTGCCAGGCCCTTAGTGCTTTTATTGACTCTGGCTAAACACAGTGACAATTATTTTTGTTGGTTTCAAATCGCCTTCTCCAGCAGAGTGTGAAGTCAGCAGGTTTTTTTTGCATGCTGAGCATGCCCTTTTAGACACCCCAAGAGGAGCAGAGGGAAAGATGATGGCTTTTATTCATTTTTATCCACTTGCACTTTGGCATTCCCTGAACAGACCTTTTGTTTTGAGGCAGGAAAAGCAAGGGAGAGGCTCACAAACGAGAAGAGGGTTTTTGGTCATGGAGGAAAAGAGAGCTGGGACATCCTGATCTGAAGGTTACTACCCACAGCAACCTGTGTTCCTGCATGTCCCTTCTGGAAGCCCCAGGAATTTCCCTGCTCATACAACACAGCCAGAGAGGACAGGGGTCCTCCTACCCCTCTATGGTCGTGCATGACCACCCAGCCTGAAATCTCCAGTCCTTGTTTTCCTCTTGTCTGATGCCCTCAAGAGCACAGTGCCTTCCAGGTCACCTTAAACCCTTTGCTGGGCTGTGAGAGGCCAGGATGATGGTGAAAGGGGGTTGTTTCTCAGAAAAAAACTTTTAAACAACCCTTGGCAAAAGTCCCCTGGAGCACTCGTGGCTTGTGGGATGTGCATTAGCACAAGCATTTGTTTAAAGCATTTCATGCTATCCCCTCCATCTTCACTTATCTGTTCCTGGCAAGGCCCAGGAAAGGCAAATGGCCCCAAAATAATGGTAGTGTAGACTCAGCCTGTGGGGTGCCTCACAAACTGCATATCAGTTACAGCAATTTTGAACATGATTTGTAAAGTTTTACAGACCAGCAAAGCTGCTTGGGAAGGAAATCAAACTATAAGCCAATCTTTTAGTCTAGCACTAGGGTGAATAGGATGAGTTTCTTCCCTCTGTTACAGCAATGAAATTTAGATTTCAAAAACTACAGATCAGTTTTTCTCTTCCTATCCACTCTACAGAGTGGCTTTGACTATTTTCTGTTCTTTTAAGTGATCCAAAAGGATTAGTTTCTGACCTGGAAACACAGTAGCTTAAGATAGATCTTCTCTGGTAGAGGAGCTGGAGAATTGTCCAAAAATGGTTTTTCATTTAAACTATTTCTTCAAACTTTTTTGCCATGTTAAGTAAAATGTCTCTTTAAAATTCTGAAAAATGATAAAAATTAAAATTGCTGAAATTTACCTCCCAAGTAAGCCATCATAGTGAACATTACTGCTTACTTGGAAAGAAAAACTTTAAAAAAGCATTTGTTAGAGATAATGTCCCACTCCTACAGTTGTGATAGTGAGTAAAGCCTGAGGTTTCCATTGACTTCCAGGGATGATCTCCCATACCTAACCCCTTGTCCCAAAAGGTGAAAAAATGAAGATGTAAATAATCTTTTCCAGATGGTGTGACCTGCCGAGGTAATTGATCAATAGACAGTGATACCTCTATTCAGACAGAATCTGTCAAATGCAGAAGGGTTTTATTTGCACTTTACACAGGAAGATGGAGAAACCCCTAAGCTAATGAACAGCTAAAGGATAGTTTTAAAAAATTCTGGGTATGGTGGAGAGGTTGGCCTGAGATGTCCCTATTTTCCAGAAATCCCACTTGCTCTTGTGTGTGCTACCATTAGGCATTGGTCCTGGTGTGTCAGGACAAATGCTTCAGGTCATGCAGGACAGAGATCTGAGCAAAATTCCCTTCCTCCCATATGCAGGACTTGTTGGTTTTGGACTGAAGTCACCTTGCTGGTTTTGAAAGCAGGATGGATCATGTCTCCAGATGGTCAGTTATTTCAGTAACAAAAGGAAAATTTCTATTTGCCTACAAGAACAAACATGCAAATGCACATTTCTGGTTTTGTTGCCTCTGCCTCTGCACAAAGCCACAGAAAAGACTGTGTTGACAGTGTAGAATACAACTCTCCTCATCCCTCCATCTGCAGCTTGGTGTCCCACCACCCTGAGAGGCTTTTCTCCTTGGATTTGCATCACAGATCATTGGATTGGGGCAACTGACAGCTTGGCCCAAGGACAGGCTCTGGAGCCCATCATCTCGATCTGCCCTCGAACTGCTGCCCTTCCCTCTCCACAGCAGCTCCCAGGAGATGTCTGTGGTTCTGATCCAGCTGCAACCTCCTGCAGGAGCCTGCCAAGGGGCTCCTCCAAATTGCTCCTCATTAGCTGTTGTAGTGCTCCTGACAGCAGCTTTTCAGCTTGGATGGAAAACTGTTTCTAGCTGGTGTTTCCCCACAAGGGATGTGTTATTACAAATAGGAGTTCAGTGTGTTTGAGAGCTGGGAGTGAAGGAAGGGAGGGAATATCCCTTTTAAACCAAGGGTGCTCCACAGCAACAAGCCAGTGTCTTCTTACCAACCTCTCCAAGCTGTCTCTCCATGCTTTTTGCCTTGGCAGGCCCTCCCTTGCACCATGGAATACAACTGGCCCCAGCCACCGTGTGCCCCAGCAGGCAGGGACAGCCAGCCAGGCACCTCAGAGAGTCCCAACAGCAGCCACCAGCAGGGCGAGACGACCCTGCCAGAATTTCCAAAGCTTCTTGAACTGAGCATTAAGTCAATTTGAGAGGAATTACTCTGCCAAACACAGTAATTAATTAGAGAGACATGCTTCAGCACCGAGCTTTTCATTATCTAAAGCGCTCGACATGCCTTTGTGGGGCTGTGCTAGCACTGTCAAGGCCCATCAAGCTCCAGCCCTTCCCACTGTGTGTGTTTTGCCAATTCAGGTGCCATTTCCCCCTCACTGGTCTCTTTTCCCTTGCAGTGCCTATCTTCAGCATGCTTGCTTGCATAGAATTCTAAAATGGTTTGGGTTGGAAGGACCTTGAAGAGCATTTAATTCCAACAACGCCAGCAAGGGCTGGGAAAGATCCTGATCTTTCAAAGAGTATGGCTGAGGCTACAATGAATATTTTCCTGATCCACTCTGAACCAAAGCAAATCTGGCTGTGGGAGAGGTGGGAGTCATGCTGCTGTATTTTGATGTGAAGGGTGTTCTGAGGAAGGTGGAGGCACTGCAGCCCAGCAGAGTTGCTCTGGCATAGGAGGATACATCTCCTCTTTCTGTGCTTTCTAGCAGAAATGACAGCCTCATATTTGGGGTCCAGGCATGTCCCTACTCCTGATCTGAAGTTTCAGCAGCTCTTAGCAAATCACTTGAGTTCCCTAAACTCTGATCTGTAACGTTGTGATGCAATTTTCATCCTCTCTCCTAGCCAAAAATATTCAGTTTTGAATACTTAAATTTGACTAGTTCAGTCCTGCTTTCAGCATTTATTAAGAAACTTGGCGTGCTGGTCTTCTGCAGCACAAATGAAAGGTCAGTCCCTTCTGTGTCTTCTTAACTCAGTGACAAATCTTCTTTTTACCAGTGTGACCAAGACAAGGTGCAGTGTCCTCACTGCTGTGTGAGCACAGACTGAGAAGCAGGTCCTGAATTAGTGGACAAAATTTTTAACAACAGAAGTGTTGCTGTCATGGTCTAACAAATAGAGAGTAAGGCAAACAGGAAGTCCTTTGCCAAAATTCAGGAAGGAAATTGTCATCATGAGCAGCAAAGAGAACTTAGCTCTTTCATGACATCTCAAAGCAAGAGAGATGTCATGAAAATATCCAATATCATCATGGATATTCCTGCCTAACTTGAGGCAAGCAAAGACGACAATATTTTGGAATCAAATGCTGTGTAGATCAGCATTTTCAATTCAATCTTTTGAATTTTTGAAAAACAAGTATGGATTGGCAAGTAACTAGAGAAATACCGAGAGTGTTTATTTTGCCTAAACTCCTAGACATTTTAGTATTAATGGTTGGTATGAGCATTTCCAGCAACTGATCTTTGGGAATTACAATTCTCAGAACAATCCCATTCATTATTTCAGCCCACTTCACTTGAAGCTCCAATTTCCAAATGAAAATTGAAGGAGGGAAAACACACATTAAAAGAAAAAGTAAATAGAAGGATTCCAACAACTGATTTTCATTTAAGCATCTTATATTCATTTTTCTCCTTTATAATTATGCAATATAGAGTGCATCTTTTCTTAATTCATAGAGTCATAGAATCATTATAGTTGGAAAAAACCTTTATAATCATTGACTCCAAACATCCTGCACTGCCAAGTTCACTACTAGACCATGTCCTCAAGTGCAACATCTGCATCTTTTAAATACCTCCAGGTTTGATGACTCCACCTGTGCCCTTGAAAGCCTGTCCCGATGTTTGACAGCCCATTCCATGAAGAAATTTACCCTAAAATCCAATCTAAACCTCCCCTGGCACAGCCTGGGGCCATTTCCTCTTGTTCTGTTGCTTGGTACTTGTGAGAAGAGGCCGACTCCCACCTGACCACAATCTCCTCTTAGAGAGTTGTAGAGTAACTTAGAGAATTGTAGAGGGGATAAGGTCTCCCTTGAGCCTCTTTTCTTCCTGGCTAAACAATTCCAGCTCCCTCAGCTGCTCCTCATCAGACTTGTGCTCCAGACCTTCCATCAGCTCCATTGTCCTTCTCTGGGTGCACTCCAGCACCTCAGTGTCATTCTTGGAGTCAGGGACCCAGAACTGAGCACAGGATTCAAGGTGAGGCCTCACCAGTGCTGAGTATAGAGGGTTAATCAGTGCCCTGGTCCTGCTGGCCTCACTATTGCTGATCCAGGCCAGGTGCCATTTGCCTTCTTGGCCACCTGGCCACACCTGGCTCGTGTTCAGCCACTCTCAGCCAGCCCCCCCAGGTCCTTTTTCCCTGGGCCCTTTCCAGCACCTCTGCCCCAGCCTGGGGCACTGCAGGGGTTGTTGTGACCCGGGGGCAGGACCTGGCACTTGGCCTTGTTGAACCTCAGACCCTCAGGCCCACTGATCCAGGCTGTCCAGATCCCTCTGGTGTCATCTACAAACTGAGTATGCACTCAATCCCCTTGTCCAGATCATCAATAAAGATATTAAACAGGACTGGCCCAAACACTGAGCCCTGGGGGAAATCACTGGTGATGACCCCAGCTCCATTCCCCATCACTCTCTGGGCTCAGCCATCCAGCCAGTCTTCTGCCCAGTGAACAGTGTGCCTGTCCAAGCCATGAGCAGCCACTTGTCTCCAGGAGAATAATGTGGGAGACAATGTCAAAGGCTGTACTAAAGTCTACCCAGAGAGCATGAACAGTCTGTTTTTAGCTCTTTTAGTGGAGGAATTCCTCTCCCAGGTGTGCTCATTGCTGCTGGCCAGTGCTGGCCCTCCCTGCAGCCCAGCTCCCTGGTGACAGCGTGGTGACACCAGAGCTCTGCCTGGGCAGCTGCCTTGGTTGTGGTGGTGGGTGCAGTGCTGGCTGCCCGTGGGTTCCACGGCTCCCTGTGGAGCTGGCAGGGCTCCAGCGCCTTTCTTGTGCTCCCTCCTGCATGAACTGCCCCACAGTTTACCCATTAAATGGGTAATGACTGGTCTGGTAGCCAGCAGAGAAGTGCCTTCAGAGAAAAGATAGTATTTGAAAGCAGAGGTTATGCACAGAGCCCTCTCAAACAGATCTTTGTGCCAGAGGCTTTGTTTTGATACTAGAAACATTTCCACTACAGCAGCCTCTGATGGCAGTCATGTGTGGGATTAGGAACTGACTCCATTCAAATAACAGACAGCTGTTTGGAGTGAAAACTCGTCTCTGTCAATTTGCACTCAAAGAAGGCAGAAGCAAAGAAAAAAAAAAGACCCTGGGCCTGGGAATCATTGTAGCTTAATCCCTCCTTTGGCAGGAGATAAAACTAGGGCTTTCCAATGCTCTATAATTTCTTGCATTGACCTGGAAAGAGATTTCTCTATTCACTGGGCTGTAAACCTCCTTTTTTTATATTTACTACATGATGTACAAGAACTGAATCTCCAGCAGAGAAAACATGCCATGTTGGGCTAGGAGCCTGGGAAGAAATTTAGTCTCAGGTTAAATAACTTAGTACAGCAGGGACACACAGTAGCTGCTAAAACCACTTATGGATTGTTCTTTTTACTTTCAATGGAAGGTTTTCTCATTTTGTGAAGAATTGGCTGAGATTTCCAGAAATGACTAATTATTTACGGTGGTCTGCTCTTTCGATGCCGAGTTTCAAACCCTGGAGGAGGGCCTGATTTTTGAGATCGGGTGCACAGCTCTTGGAAAAAGTCAAATATCTTTTGTGCATCTCAAGACCCTGGTATGCCTAGTCATTCATGCTTTCTGATGTAGAAAAAATAAATGTGGCAGAAAAGCAGAGCAAAACCTTTGACCATGCTCTGCCAAGCACAACTGCAGACACAGCAGAGGGCTGAGGTGCACTGCTCCTGTACAGCACACGTGTATTTTTGGTTAACCTGGTGCTTCCTATCAGCACCATAAAGAGGTTCTTGCAAAAGGTTTTTCTGATGTTTTTAACAGGAAAAAGTGGCTGTACCGAGGGACATTTTTAAGTACAACAGACCAAGTGGCAAAGCTGTTACCAGGATTCAGGCCTGTGTGCACCTGGAGCTGTTCTTTTTCCCTAGTTCTCCTCCTGTGTTTTAAAAACCAAGAGAATAGTATTTAATCCAATAGAAAATGGATTTCATTAGGAAATTAATCACGTCCTCTGGGACTATTTGGAAAAGCTTTGAGGGAGGCCTTTCTTCTCAGAGATTAAAATGTTACCTTAACTGAAAACTTTTCTTCAACCATATGAAAAAACAAAGAAAAGTTCTGACAGTGTCGAAATATGCTTTTTTGACATATTGAAAATTTTCTTTGGCTTTTCTTTTGGATGTAACTTAGGATTTAAATTTTCTCTTCCTGTGCCACACACTTTTTTATCAAGCTGACTGTGGCATCCCTGCCACAAGGCTGGTGGAGCACTGCTGGAGCAGGTGGGTGTTGCCCTCCAACCCCATTACCCACAGCCAGATTCTGTAGAAGCACTCAATGTCTAAAAGGAAAACAAAAGCCATTTCCTTGAAACAAACCAACTTGGAATTGCCAGAGAAAAAAAAAATTATTTAATTAATTCCTTATTTCTCTATCTATTTTAATGGTTTGGCAAGCTTCCTTTATGGAAGAGAAGACTAGGTTGAAGAGAAGACTAGGTTTAAGAGAAGACTAGGTTTAAGAGAAGACTAGGTTTCACACCCATGGGAAATTAAGACAATTTATAAAATGCTGAAACTCACTATGAAATAGCACTTCTCCCCTGGGGGGCTGCAGAATTCCATGCAGAGAGCGCAGCAGAAGCCAGGCCACAGCCAGGAGAAACATCCTCTGTCAACACGATGCAAAGAGAAGGAGTGGGAAGGAAGGGGATGGAGAAGTGATTTTGCATAACGCTTTCCCTGCATTGTTTGGATTGGAAGCCTCTCTCCCTGTGTCCCAGCAGACAACCTTTGGATCACTTGGTAATTGTGCCCAGTCCATTCTCTCCATACAGAGCCGAAGCCGGGGCTGTTTGTAATGGCCGGTGCCAGGGAGCTCAGCAACCCACAGGAAGGAAGGTCTTGTTCTTAAAGAAAANTGCCCCCCTTGAGCTTGAGAGTGAGGAGGCATGGATCCTATTCCAAGCTCTATACTCATTCTGGGTGGCCTTGGACATGTCACATTGCTGGCTGTTCAGCTCTGCCTGAAAAAGCAGGATGAAGGGCGGCAGGGGGGTATCGCTCCCTGCTCGCTGTGCTAGGAAAAGTGCTGCACACCAGGAGCTGCTGGCACGGCCCCTGATGGATGAAATGGGCTTTGTAGCTTTGCTTCAGCTGCCTGCCACTGCACCAGCACCAGTATCTTTGCTCTGCCTTGGATGGAGGTCCTGAGAGGATGGAATAACCTGCCAGGATGCAGCTGGGAAGCTGCCACACAGTTTCCTCCGGGTAGGGTTGGGAGCAGCTGTATGCACCAAAGGCAGGAGCTTGGTGTGGCACAATGGCGCAGGGATTGAGGATTTCTGTTTCCACATCTGAATTTTCCAGTACCCGCTGCAACAGATCACAATGCTATATTAGCAGGATTGCTCACACTGCAGCAAAAGCCCAAGGCAAACTGATCTTGGTGGTAGCTGCTGGATGGAAGCTGGTATCACAAAAATGACAATTGGGAGCCTCAGTTAAGGAATCTGGATCTTAACTGTAATGCTGACATTTTCTTTATTGACGTTAATCTTCTAACAACTGCAACAAGAAATCGTCCTGCCCCTCTCTAAGTGTCAGTCAAAGCAACTGCCCTTTCATGAAGTCCAAAAAACAGTGATCCATTGAGATGAACCATTTCAGAGGTAGATTAACAACAACCAATTTAAATCCTGTTAATCTAGATTTATGTCCAAAATGCACACCCTTTAGGGTGCTCAGCCCAGAAAGAAAATACAAAAACCTTCCCTTTCTTTTGGTAAAAGACGAGAAATTTTCTCTCAGTCATCACTCTTCTATTAGAAACTTCTCTCCCACTTTTACAGGCTTTGGCCAACTCAGTCTTCCAGCCACTTTGCAAATGCTCAGGTATTTCCCACACTTACCCAAGCAAGATCCACCTGTGAGATGAGGCTTGTCACTATTGGTATTTTCTTCTTTTTGGTTCCGACTGCTTTGAAACTTAGGGAATTTTCAGTTTCTTTCCACCTGTACAAGCAAGTCTAAGAAAATATGTGACCTCTCACTACTCCCCTGTCTTCACTCCCATCCATCCTCATCTCCATCTTCTCTCCTACAACATGGGGGATGCCTGTGTCTCCATTCTCTGAACTCACTACATTTCAGGGATTATTAGAAAGATGTCAATGCTTTCACCTCTCTGAAGCAGAAGAGTGTTAGACCTGTTACAGAGACAACACAAATGACTCACAAGAGCAACTCAATTCCTTTTTGTTTTTTTAAATAGTGAAGTTCTCTAATTTTAGGGTCTTGATAAAGTCATTACAGTGCCGAAAGGGAAAATGTGTCGTTTCCATGGCTGCAAGCAAACATTAAAGATAGCCACATCTAGTGCTGGGATGCTTCAAAGAAAATGATAACACACTTCATGCTCTTTACTTGCATGAAGTATGTTGTGGATATATTTTCCTTGGACAATGTCTCTTACTAAAAAAATGAATATTTTAACAAAAAGACTTGTAAGTTTCAATCTGAAATTAAAACAACAAAATAATTCATTTCAATTAAACAAGTTTTTTTGTGTATCATATTCAGCAACATTACTATTTTAAATTAAAGATTTATTTTTTGTTTGTGTACTATTCCTCTGCCTTTCCTTAACACTAAAGGAAACACTAAAATTTAGTGATTTTTTTCCTTCCCAAATCTTTCTGCTTTTAGTATGTGATTTTTGAAATTATCTTTAAATTGGAAAGTTATAAGCAAAACAGTGTGAGATTTCTGCTCTACAAATTCTGTAATATCAAGGAAGCTTTGAGTATTGACAATATGTTCACTTCCTATTTTGCCTTTTTGTAACTTCTGCCAATGTAAAGGAAATTTTAAGACAAACTTTGAGCATTAATGTATCCACTACTGCAGGTATGATGGGCAGAGGTGATGGCAAGGTGATCTGACTCAGAGGTTTCTCTCTTCTGCACTTCTGCCATGTCCTTCACCTTACTTTATTTGACAAATGCTTGCACTGAACAATCTGTATCTTCAAGAAACTATCCCATCAACATTTAATTTTGAGAAGAAGCCTAGTCCAGCCAGAGGAGAAGTCAGGCCCACCCTCACTATACAGTGGCTGTATAGATTGAACTGAGAGGACTATATCTTTAAAGAATTATTTATTTACAGATAACTTTTCTAATCTATATAGTGGAGATAAAAACCTCACTGCAGAATCTTCGAAATCACAAGTCACAATTGAACTTAACCCTCCTCTTAGATTTTGGAACATCATCTTTGGAACACCATTTGGAATGACATGAAGGGGCAATATTTTTGCAATTTTTTCATTCCCTATGAGACTTGCAGCCACAGTTCTCAGTACTATAAAGGGAGATATGAAGATGGGTACATAGCCTTGAATTACATGGAATCATGAATTCCCTTGGAGAAGGAAGAGCTGGCTCATATGGCTGTTAGTTCCCCACATTAGGCTGCTCTTGGTGTTAACCCCATTGCTCCTGCACACACAGTGCTTCCACATCTGGAAGTGAAAGCCCAGAACAACACAGTTTTGCATGCAATGAAGCTGTCAGCATGTGCACAGCTCGATCAGCGTGGCCTCATGAATTATTATAATCCATGGAGAATGGTGTCAATAAGTGAAAAGCTGCTGCTCTCTTGGTCTGCAGATCTTCACCATGTGCCTGCTGCCTCTGAAACCTTGGGTTCAAGTTCAGCCTCGAAGTGGTGGACTGCAGTGCTATGTTTATGGTTGAACTCTGTGACCTTAAGGGTCTTACCCAACCTTTAATGATTCTATGATTCTAGGGCTCAGTGGTTGCAGCCATTTGTCACCATGCTGCCTTTTGACTCTGGATTCAACAATTAGGCAGTCTGTCCCTTGAGCTCATGCATCAGAACATCCTTGAATCATCTCAGTTAACTCTGACATGCTCCTCTCTCCCCGTACTCAGGTCACACAAGCAGAGCTTGGCCATGTGAACTGCTATGGTCACTTTGACATCACAGAGCACACTAGAAATGTTTTCTCTGCTTCCTTCAGGCCTTAACAAAGGTATGAATGAACGTGTGCAAACACCAGATCTTCTTCTGGCATAAGAAAGTGCTGCTCCTCTCTGGGGTTATCAGCTGGAGTAGGTCTACTCTGAGGTGTTCATGCTTTGTGCTTTATACCCTCCTATCATTTGAGTGGGGACTTTCCAGCAGCCTTTCGTAAGAGTTTTGCTTTTGCACTGCTGTTGGTTTCTGCAGGATTACACAAGATAACTGGTGTAGCACTGGGGATAGTGTTTGTTGAACTGAATACTGTTATCTCCTTGCTTCAGTTTCCATATGCCCAAATCCAAGGTAGTGATGCTTTCCAGCTCTGTGAATGCCTTTGAACTCTGCTGCCAAGAAGAGCTGATAATGTGGATAGCATGGTTACAATGAGCTTTGTTGCTCAAACACATCCCTGGGGTAAGACAAATAAAACCAGATAAATCCCCTATAAATACACTTCTTACATTGGAGAAAAGCCATGTTCTGGCAGCCCCGAGCAGACCACCTGATTGCCAAGCAGCTGGAACCTGCATCCTCTCCAAGGGAGAGGCAGCTGTGAAGAGGTGCAGAAGTAGCTGCTAGTCAATGGGCTGGTGGGCCACCAACATCAGCAGTGTTGCCTCAAGGGCAGGGTGTGCTCATATCCACAGGACTGTGTCAAGAAGGTCTGAAGATGCATGGGAATGCCTTGTTCATGCTCAGTGTCAGACACAAAAAGTAAACCCAAATTTGTCTTCAGCCCCCCATGACCACAGGATGCTCCATGAAGTTAAGCAAAGTCCTCTGAACATGTCCTGGAGCCCATCACCAGGACACCTCCCTGGCTTGTAGACCCTTGCTCACTGAGATACTGTGTCCTGCCAGGAGACATGCTGAAAGGCAAACAGGTAGACCAGGAGAGACTCAAACTCAAAGTTTCAAATACCTAAAACTTTGTGAAATGAACCCCTAAACAATGGATGGAAGACCCTGGTGACTTAGTTATTTCTTTCTTACACTTATCTGTAGACTTACTTTGAAAGCTGCAGTAGGTGACTGATACAGTAAAATAGAGGATATATTCATTTTTCTTTCGTCATCTTTCTTTTCCCTTTAACAAGCATATTTAGAATCAGGGGGAAGAGACAAACAGAAGTAAATTAAAACCAAAATAATTTTTTTTTTAGTCTTATCACTAAGCTGATACAACAGTAAATTTGAGAAACCAAGAAAAATCTTAACTTCATTTACCCACTTAGTCAATAATTACGGTTCCTAAATAATAAATTATTCAATAGCCTGAAGTTCTTGTTCTGAGTATATATTTATATTAGCATTTAAGTATACTTTTCATGGGCAATTAAGACATTATTTGTTCCTAGCTATTCACAGACATCTTAAGAGGGAATGGGGAAAGATGGAATTGTAAAGCCATGACGATAATAAGAGCCAAAGTCTCATTTCTCATCTTGTGATATTGATTTTCATAATATAAACAGAGGCACAGAATGCTGAATCTTGGTAATATACCTATTTTAAATGCCAGTTGTTGAGTAAATAGACCTCTGTGGGGATATGTTTGTTTGAAAAGTCCTTTGGGATTAGGGAATATTAGCCCGGCTTTCAGCCTGAGACCTGTTTTGTGAGGCGTCTTTGTTACTTTGTCAGCTTTCTAAAGCCTTTTATGATAGGTCTTGGCCCTGGTGATATTTATTCAAGTAAACCTAAGAATAAGAGTTAGATGCAGCTGTTCCAACATTGTGGACATGTTTTGGTCTCCATGTGTTTTGACTCGACCCTGAAGTGCAGGACACCTCAGAGTGACTAACAAAGTATTCACTCTCAGGCCTTCTAAGTTTAACTCTTAGCCATTTTCCACAGACAGTACCTGCTTCTAATTAATTCTGGCGCTGAATCATTTTTCCTCAGACACAAGAACTGGTTAGTTATTTACTTTCCACCAGTTTGCACACAAGGCCTGGGGTTTGTACAGGGCTGTTCCTGGCACTTTCTTGCAGCCCTGCATTCTGCCCTTCCTTCAAGGAGTACAAGGTTTATATTTTTGTATTTGCCAGCCAAAGAAAATAAAACTAATCTCTGTCAAACAGGGCATTCTCTAGCTCCTTGACTCAAGTTAGCCACATGGGAAGAGCATTCCCAGGCTGGACTATCTTCCCTTTCTTGCTATTACACCAGGACAGTGAATCTGCTTTTATTGTCAGTAGTTAATAAAAGGCAGCTTTGGGGTTTTGCTGTGGTTCCCATTAAATCTTGGGGTTTTCTAGCTAACCTGAATCAAAATGCATGCATTCACTGATTTCATCCTGCATCATCTAATTCAGACCATACGACACCTGCTGTAAAATTGGAAGGTGAATGTGGGTGTGTGATATCTCAGAGTGGGTCACCATTAAGAAGAATCTTTTCATCAGATTAAATATTTCATCAGGTCCTTGACTGTTGCATATGGAAGAATTTGACTTATTTGTAATTTGAATGTGTTAATGGTGTTCAATGAGGAAAAAGCAAAATACATTATTAAAACCTTCAGTAAGCTCAACTGGATGACAGTAGCTCGTCTCCACATAGTGCATCTACCCTTTTATGTACCACACATTAGATAAATCCAAAAATACAAAAAATACTAAGTTGATTTTCATAAGAAAGGTCATTATCTGGACTTTACTACTGTGCTGTGTCACATGGGGACTAAAATCACAGGACCACAGCTGACAGGGGAAATCCAGAAAATGAGGTTTCCTATAACAATCTATGTTGCAATCCCCTAAATTGTTCCTGTCCATCTTACCCCAGGTTTTATAGACAAAGAGAAAAAGGAATCTTAAAATTCCTGAGAGCCTAAACTCTCAGGAAGGGAAGTGGGCTACTGAGGCCATTCCACCATTGCACTGTGATCAGGGTGAAATAATGTGTATAAAGACACTACTAGGGAGACATCATTGCAGAAATAAACAAGCCAGCCATGGCTCTCCATTTCTGGGACATGCTGTGGGTTTGACCTAATGCTCTCAGACTGTAAAAAGTCGTAGGCAGTAAACAACACTGCATCTGCAATCAGAAATTATTAAGGATATGTGAAAAATAAAGGTCTAGGCCTGAGCACTTAACTGGGGACACATGGGTGGCTGCAGGTGGTAATTAATTTAATCCTGTAAAAGTGATATAAATTATGGTAGATTAAATCAAAATCAGGTATCTAATTTTAGACATCTATGCCTATATGAGAGGTATCTCAGCTTAAGCGTCCAAATAAAACTTCTGATTTTCCTACACCTCACCTCTGTAACAGGAGGCTTGGAATATTTCTCCCTGTGTATGCCCTGTGGGTTTGTTCAGTGCATGGGTACTTGGAAAGAGTTTTGAAGTCCCTATGCAGAAGAAACTACCTTCCCCAGTGTTATCATGAATATCCAGTCCCCCCCAGTGTATTTGCAGAGCGTGGTGTTCCATTTCAATGGCAAACCTGCAGCTGCAGCATTGTTTGTTTCCACAGGTGGATTTGAAGTAGATGCCATCCTAATCACTGACCGTGAGAAATCATGGTCCCCTGTTCCAGAGGCAAGATCTTCCACAAACACAGGGCTTGCTCTGGGAAGGTGTTTCTCTGAGCAGAACACAGAAGGATTGTAGGATCAGACAGAAACCCACTGTTAGTGAAGTCGAAGAGAAAAACCTGGGCAGAATCCAGAACTTAACTCAGGTAAATAAAATGGTACATTTCTATGAAAAGATTCACAAATAAGCAAAGATTTTTAAAATAAACCCTTTCTGGAAGCTGCAGCATACAGTATTCTCTTCCAGGAATGACAGTATAAGATATAACCATTACAGCTTTCATATTTACTCATTACATACAGAAAAAATAGAGTTGCAACACAAACTAGGATGGAATCGAAATAATTCTTACAGTCTATTCTGCTCTGAGTGCTTAGAAAGAATGTTTAGAGTTCCTCCCCCTAGCCCAAGTCTCCTCAAAACTCAGATATCAATTCCCAGCTGGTTCCTTCAGCTCCCTTTGTAGACACAGCAAGAGGCAATAGGTGCTCTGCCCTCTGAGGTGTTTGGGGAGTTCATCTCTTTCCATTGGCAACGCAGGGAGCTCAGCCCTGACTTTCCACTGAATTAGAAGGCAGTAAAACTTTGGGAATTCCACCCAGACTGCACCCTCCCTGGCTTTGGGGCCAAGGATCTGCTCTCTTGTTCAGGAAAAATATATGTAAATAGTTGTTCAACATGAGCACATACCTGAAACTCAGTGAAAATTAGGGGGATGAGGAAGTGTGTTCCTTAAAGCACAGCACATGAATATACAGGGCAGGGGAGGATGGAAAAACAGTCTTTTATGTTCGTTTAGGTTAAAGAATTAATTTGGACTCGATCACAATCACTTTCTGTGACTATTCCACAGCTGAACTATGTGAGCATGAAAGTTTGTCGACAGCAAAAGTTCAACTATTTTGTGAAAGCAAACTTGGAAGTTTAAAATGTGGGCTGTGTTTAAAATTCAAGTTACTTTCACCAACCAGAACTGCATGTTGCTTCATCTATGTACAATACTGAGTACACTGGCAGTGCTGCCAGAATGAAAGAACAATAATTCTTTCATGAGCTCACCAAGTAAATATAAGTATCATGTTCATGGGCTATTCATACAGCAAAAAATAACAATAATCCAGGCAAAGACCATTTCTAATATAATTAGAGAACTGCCCCTCCCAACCATTGCATGCTAACCCTTATGCACTTGTGACCATTTATGTGCAGAATGTTTTACTGGTATCTCCTTAAAAGAGAGAATCTTCTCCTTGTGGGCCTGCAGGGAGAACTAATTAACAAAAATAAAGCTAACCCTTAGAAACTAGGTATGCCTGTCAGTAAATTATTAAATTTAACCCCCTCATCATTTTGTGCTGCAAATGACCTCCTGAAAGCAACTCTCCATGGGCCTCCACAGACAATTCTGACAGTGCCCCTCATCCAAAGGCACACGATGCTGCCATCCTTGGTATCTCTCTGTCACCCAAGCATGGGGCTTTCACCCTGTATCTGACAGGATTTTTGAGGACTTTTCAGAGTTAGTCTCCCTGACCCATCCCTATTCTCCAAGGATGGGAAAATAACACTTCAACAATAAGATATTCTTGAAAACTTGGCTGCTGCCAGTCAACTTCTGGCTCCTGAGAAAAATCATTGTCAAGAAAGGTTTCCAAATACCTCCTATAAAACTTAAGTCACTGTCACACTTCTCAGCTGTCTGCCTGTGCTTATTAGATCATTGTGGGTTTTTTTACCACTTTCCTAAGATTGAAGTTTTTTGTTGTTTTTGTTTTTGGGTTTGGCTTTTTTTTCTACTAACAGAGTGCATAAAATATCAATTTCTGAGATAAGGCTGAGGGACTCCTGTGTCATCCCTGAGTAACTTCACCAAACTCAAGTCAGAGAAGACATCAAGTATAATTCAGCTGGGCAGACTCTTTGAAATACAGAAACAAAAATTATTTTCACAAACATTTAATAACATTTTCCCTTTACTCCCCTTCTTTTCCCCAATCTTCCTTTTTTTAACTTTTTAGGAAAACTTTTATAAAGATTATGTCAGGTTTTTAGCCAAAGCATTGTAAAGATTTCACTGAGTTGAATTTCAAAGACAGGAAAACACCATTCTGAAAACTGCACCTAGAAGTGAAACATACAGAAGTCACAGACTGATGCCCAAGGCTCCATACCTGGCAGGAAGGAAACTTTGGGTATAATGATTCTGAGGAAAATATTAAATAATTAAACATGGGTTTTGCTACGGTATGTCTACAGAGAAATTGTATTGCATACCTTTACAACAGAAAATGCATCAACGAGTTAAATAATGTATAACTACTTCTCAATTCAAAAATAAATCCTTATGGTTTTATAAAATCTTCTCTGTGTTCAGTCATCTGTCACAACATTACTTTGTCCCACAAAGATGCTGTAGGAAACAAAGTTTTGTGTACAAAGGACAGATGTGCAGAGCACTCGCAACCTGTGAAGTAAACTTCCTCAAAAGGGAGAATTTCTTGCCATGTGTGTTTTTACTGTAAAAAGAAGTTAGTTCTCTTCTAAATGGTATAAATATACCCATAAAGCACTGTGACCCTGAATCCAGCCAAATCTCAACACCCATGAACATTTATGTGTTTGCAAATGCTCTGTTAGCTGGAGAGGGCTAAAGGTGCCCATTTGATCTCTTACTGCAGCAATTCATTGAGCTGCACTTTCCTTTTTGCTTGCAACTGTGTGAACACATTGCCAGAAGCATTTTGCTCCTGCACCTTATTTCAGGAGCCTTCTGCACACATTTCCTCTTGCACTGTACCCAGTCTTTATTGAACCTTCCCTGGTTGGAGCTGAACCCATTTAACTTGAGCAGGTCAGCCCAATAAATTACAGGGCTGTTTCTGACAGCTCAGAAGGACGCATGTGGGAAATGTTCCTTTTGGAAGCCACGAGTAGGAAGCGTCCCAGACACACAGATGGAGAGCATGTGTCCACTGAAATGAAACGGGGCTGGGGCAATGCACCCAGAATCAAACACTCAGCCTTTTAGTAGTGGAAGGCTGTTAAAAGAGCTTGGTGATGACACTCGTGCAACCCAATATCTCCATTGATGATATACACTTATTTCAACCACCTAATGAAATCGGGTGGGTTTATTACTTTATTGCTTTCTTGCATTCAAAAGCGTATGAAGGAAAAATTAAATGACCATTTTCTCCATGGCTGAGCCTCTGTTTTCAATTGGTATCTTGTTTCATTCATTTTCTTCGTGTTTAAATGTTGTTCTACCTCCCTACACTGGCAAAGTCTGAACAAATATACAACCCACCAAAGCTTAGGAAAAGGGTTTCTGGTTTCCAGTCTAATCTTATTGAACCCAGTGAAAAGCCATCTTATGGAAAGATTGAGGAAAGCTCTTAAGAATGGTCATATATCTGTCCTTACTCAGAAGGACACTTTAAGAATGTGCTTAGCTCCACTTCACTGGGAATTAAGCACATGTTAAAATTCTTTCCTTTAGGAAGTTCCCCTTAGTCCCCCACCTGCTTGCAGATGATTGGTGTCTTCATCCCTCAGCCATGTAGAACCAAGTTTTGCTATGTCAGATGCCAAACCACTAATTCAGCAGTGGTGGAGGGCTCAGTGACAAAAGCCTGGGCACCTAGTTTTTTAAAATTCAAACTCTCTGAGTATCAGGGAACTGCAGGTAAAAAGAAAAAAAAAAATTCTTGAAATATTGAACAGGTCCCTTCCAGTCCCTATTCTGTGATTCTGTGAATATCAAGGAAGAAATAGGGGATGGGAAAACTGATGTTTTTCTTGTTTATAATCTTTGGTGTTCATAAATGTGGAGTGCTCCAGAAAATAAGCCCACTTAGGGTTTGCTACAGCCATAGATCTCTGCTCTATCATTATAATGAGACAAATTCTCACCATTTTCCAATTGCGCAGTAGAAGGAAAGTGAGGAATTGTGCAGATCATCTGCTGCTGTGCGTCCTCACTTGGCTGGAGAGCTAGAAGTATTTAAGCCCAGGAGAAGATAGATTCAAAAGTCATTTTGTCCTGAGTTCTTGCTCTCTTACACCTTCATTTTCAGAGCTACCTGTCCCTCTTCATTTCCTGTTGTACCTGCAGTACCTCAGATTGATGTTTTGGGCCATTCTTGCACTCAAAGGTGCAAATCTGAAATGGACCATTCCTGAACAAAACATTCATGTACCAATATACAAGGGAGGTGCTAAAATTTTCCAGTCAAGAAAGGTCTGGTTATTTTTCCCCACGTACACACCTCAGAGGAACAGTAAATCCATCATTACTATCGTTGCACATATTTCAGCAATAAAGTACTTAATGCACTGCTGCAGAAACGAGAATCTTAGAGTGTTAAAATCAGTTTGTCACAGAAGGAGCTGGCAGGCTGCCCTGCCCATTGAAACAACAAATTGACACCAGTTATACCCTCACACAAATGAATCAAGCAGCCAAGGGATCCCAGAGGCCTGAGTGTAAGCTGAAACTGTGAAATGGCATGTGGAAAGGTTACCAATTAATTTATATGGAAAAAAAACCCTGAAAACAATCAATATCTTGTAGCCTTTAGCAATATTTTGGAAAAATATGATTCTTGTTTGCCTACAAACTTTATCAAGACTTTTTCAGAAGCTGAAGGCCAACTTATTAATGGAAGTTGATGGCCCACAGGTCTCCTATTCTACAGACTGAAAACACTGATTTTTATAAAATACACTGAATTAAATCCATATAGGAGAAATGTCAAGTCTCTATTCTTGAGTGCCTGTCCCAGGAATCTCCAAATTAGGACTCTACAGGTGACTGAGGTTAGCAAGTCTGCAACAGAGAGAAATACAAGGAATCAGTATAATAAGCAGAATGAACAATAACCTCAAATCTAGACCAATTCTATTGATTATTCACATGGAGAGGAATGAAATTGTCCTTCTCAATGTCTGTGGTAATTCAGCTTGGAAAAATAATGGACAGTGTCCTAGGTAAAGAGCCAAATCTCCCAAGACTGTTCCTTGTGAGCCCCTAGTCTCCACTTTTCTTACTTCACATCTCTGGTTTCTCCTACTTCATGGTCTCCGAGAGCAGAGCCTTGTTTGGTCCTTTGGATGTGAGAATCTGGCACCATCAAGGCCCTTGATGAAGTCAAAAGAAGGGAAGTTTAATTAACACAGGCTAGCCTGCAAATTCATGCCCAGTCCTTCCTAGGGATATGACCTATCCCTTCCACTTACTCCTTCCCAGTGGAAAGGAGATGCTGAAAATCTCAAAGATGAATGCCTTCTGTATATGATGGATTTGAAATGCTTTTTAAGGTTCAGATACAAAATTTTCTCCCTGGGGACCAGCTGAGCCACGGTAATGTGTCTTGTGTGCTTTCTGAGGCTGCTGCAGATGACAGCTTAAATACAGTCCTTTAGGGCTCTTGCTGAGGTTTAAGCTGATGTGTTTTATTTCCCCTTCACTGAAGGTTAACAGGGAAGTCAGGGCTGTGCTCTCTGCCTCATATGACTTGCTGTCACTTTGGGAGATGCACCTACTCCACTGATTGTTAATATCGGCCATGACCATTTGATTTCACCAGTATCTTAGTCAAGATCCACTGGATCTTGACTTGAGGGATAGACACCTGCTCCTGGAAATGAAAAAAGCCATTCAAAGTTGAGCAACTATTTCCAGCCCTCTGTGAGCCCAGTTTGGGGAAGTTCAAGCCCAGCATCCAAACCTTCCATGAGCTGCAAGGGAACCTACAGAAATACCTGACCAAGATAGACCTGGCAGATAAAAGTCACAGCTCCAATAACCATGGGCTCTCCACCCGACTCCTAGGACTTACCCACCTTATAATTTCTGTTCCTCTAGCTCCTTCTCTATACATCTTTTCCTTACAAGTGCCTGACACCTTTTCTTTCAGAAATGGCCTATGATATTCAGTAAAGCAAGTGTTGCCCATTTTTGTTTGGCTTTGCTGCTTCTGTTTCAGACGTTACACAAACACTTGTTTAATTTTTCCAGCTATATGATCTAACAGAAGTGAACACCTAATTCTGCTAATCTCACCCTGTTGTCCTAGGGATGGTCACACAGACAGAGCTGTTGTATGAGGACAAGATGTGCACCTATACCAAGAAACAATCTCTAGGTGTTGGAGATTCTGTCTCAGTGACTTACTGCCAAGCCTGTGCAGCAATCAAAAACTAATCCTTAAATGTCTGTATACAATTTGCAAGATAAAGTGATTAGAGAGTCTTTGACTGTTGGATTACAGGTAGGGGAAGGGCTTCAAGAACCCAGTTAGTCTTTGGTTGTCTCGTATCTGTTAATTCCCCAAAGGTTTGACTGTCCCATCTCTAAAGCCATTTGGTGGCAGAATATATGCAGCCTGTTCAAACAACCCAGATAAGTCCATCTTTGTCTTTTTCCTTAGAAAGACTATTTTTACCTGAGAAGATGTGTGGAAGTCTTTATTGACCTCATTTAAACCAACAGCTTTTCATAGTCACCACTCGAGTTCTCAACAAGTATGTGAATGTCTGAAATGTAGAGACACAGCATTCATTTAATGAACACCTTTGTGCTTCTTTGTACATTAAGCAGTCTTTTTCTTGCACTTTTTTTATTGGGAGAAAGAGGTGTTACTCATGTGGGAGCTGAACCTGTGATCACAGGTTGGGAGGTCAGTATCTTGTGCATGAGGCTGCTCCTACACAAAGTATGACTTGGATTAGAAAAATCTGTTGAAATCCTCTCTCTGCCAAATTCTCTTCCATGAAAGCTACACTCTTGGACAAATTTTTATGTTTAGTAATTGAGGAAAAATGATGTCATCATTGGAGGGAATCAGTTTGGTGCATCTTAGCAGAGGGAGCAGGACAGCACAATGCACTGGATGGATGGATTAAATGCTGACAATATAAATTGGACACCCATAGGGATATCCTTCCTTTTAAAGCTGCATAAGTGAGAAAAGGTGATCTGCACATTTCTACAATCAGGGAATGTTGTCTGTTTCCCTATTCTGGCGCCAACTCTGCATTTAAATTCCAACCATATTGTTACAGTCCATTAATTTTTGTAGACTGAAGCTGTTGCAGTGCCACACAGGGAAAATATGTAGCACAGATGTGTTTGCTGTTATGAATTTTTCCATTTTTTAATGTTTTAGAAATAGCTGTAAAATAAAATAATAAAAGCGCTCCAAACAATTCATACATGGACTAAAATTAAATCCACATCACTCTTTGGCTGGTTGCAGAGCTGTGGTGCTAAAGTTGGGAACACTGCTTCCACCTATTTGCAGTGTAATTAGAGTTCATTTGAAGTCTGATAGAATTTCATTTCTACTCCGAAGGACGTCTGTTGCATTAAATTTGTTTCTTGGACCAAAGAAAAGCTATTCAAAAAATTAATAGCAAAGGGCAACTATGCTGCAAGCATCTGAGAGAGGTCTAGCTTGCTCAGCTTTTTATGGATGGAATGAAACTGCCATTAAAAGCAGCTCTAGAACATTTGCTCAGATGAACTTGTCCTATAACGTGCTTAGCTTGTTGCAGTCGTTCTTTCTCTCTGTGTCACTAATTTTGAACAGCAGGATAAAGGCAGTTGGAGGACACCACCACAGCAGGCACAGAGATACTTGTCAGAATAATTCCCTGCATTAGGAGGGTGAGCTAAAAAGGAACAGGGCCAAACCTGGCTTACATTAATGCTCCTGTTAGCACATGACTTATAGAAAAATACCAATAATGCCTGAATATGGTCCTCCTGTGCCCTGTGTACCAGCAAACCCAAAAGAGCTTGCAGAAATGACACTGCAAATTAGCCACTCCCTGCCATCCTTTTTCCATTTGAGTTTGTTCCATAAAGTAGGAAAGATGTGAATTCCTGTAGGTTACCTCCATATCTGGGGTGTCACTATTGTTTCATGTGACTATAGTATATATATAGGTTTTGCCTTTTTTTAACAAGAGAAAGACTGTGACCTAATGAAAAACCCTTTGTAATTTTCTATTCATCCCTTCATCCAAAAGGGTATTTTAATATCCCCAAAAGGTAAATTAAATATTCCTCACAGACATACATGATATCTTCTATATACACCATACAGACACCTATCTACATGCTTACAGCAGCATATACCTACATGTACATAATTACCAATTAGCATTGAAATAGCACAGGAATCAGGAAATTTGGAGATTTTAATACCAGCACTAGTATTTTACTTGACAGCTATACAAGGTTAATATTGTGTTACACCTCACCACAGACAGCAGGTGTAACTTTATTGCACCAAAAGAGATACACACTTTGCAGGTTCCATAGTGTTTATAACATCCTTTCCATATGGTTCATGCCATTTTTTTGGTAAGGCTTTATTCAACTCAGTTTGGCAAGTGCAGTCGTCATGGTCCTGTTGACTTAATAGGGTGTTGACAATTTGCATCTGCAGAGGATGAATCCCAGGAGAAAGAGAAACTTCCTTTGGAGGAAAGTGCTAGCGTGGCCAGAGTTTATCAGGAAAACCTGCACAAGCAAGTGTAGGCCCTAACAAGATGCACATATTGCATTGATTTTCCGCTTCACTGAGAGAAGGGAGTGACTACACTAAATACAATTTCTTCTACAGAATCTGGAACATACTTAGCTGTGTCATCAGAAGTAATTTTTAACAAAACGAAGACTTTACCATAGCTATTAAAAATGTAGCAGTAAAGCAAAAAATCTTATGAGGTGGTGACATAAGTGGTCATGATTCATTTTTATGAGAAAACAATGTAGTGAAGACTGAGCCAGACTCTTCCTAGAGGTGCACAGTGGGCAAGAGGCCATGGAGACAACTCACAAGAATAGAACTTCCAGGCAGGTATTAGGAAAAAAATCTCCCAGTGAGGGTAGTCAGACATTTGAGCAATTTGCGCAGTGAAGTTGTGCAATGTCTGTCCCTGAGGATATTCAAAACTCAGTTGGAATAAGTCCTGAGTAACCTGATCTAAGCTGGCTCTTTTCTGAGCAAGTGGTCAGACTGTGTGATTTTTGAAAGTCTCTTCCACACATACATCGTTCCTCTTACACGACTCTGATGAGATTTTTTTAATTCACAGGAGTAAAATAGCTTTGCTGTATTCCCAATTCTTAAACAGACTTCTCTGACAGAGACAGGGAAGCTGCAGAAATTCTCAGTTTTAGTTTTCCTATGTGAAAAATGGAAACTAAAGTATTTGTCTAATCATAGTGGCATTTGTGTAGTGCGTCACTCTCTGCCAGGTGCTTCAGGTACTTGGAGGACTGATATCATACACATATTTAAACACATTATGAATAGCCATTAAACAGTAAGAGCAACACTTGAACTTGTTTTTAGAAATCCTATAGTCCTGTCCATTGGCAACTGGGTTATAATTCCTGATGATGTCCTTTCAAGTATTGCCTGGAGAGCTGAGACAAGCTCTGGGTTGCCCGTGACTTGTCTGTGAAGTTTGTGTTCTCCAGAAGAGGTGATTTCATGCCTTCACATGCCCCATTACATCAAGCCTGCTTGAAACCTGGTCCGAAAGTTTTCAGGTGAATGAGGGCAAAACAGGTCCTTAGACAAATAAGGGAACTCCCACTATTTGGAATACATGACTGGTATCTAAGTAGGCTCATTTTATTTCTGGTAATTGACTGAAGAGATATTTTTAAATCTGATGATTGGTAGGTGACCAGCAATGAATCCCAAATAGGCAGCACAGGAGAGTGAAGAAAGACTGAGTTAGACATAACTACCCTGTCTCACTTCTACAGGGCAGGTATTTGCACAGGCTGAAGTTCACCTCACTCCAGAAGAGGCGTGGAGAGCACTTGAGAACCACTTAGATCCCTAAAATAGGACTTAAGTGGGACTTAAGGGCTGTTCCAGCCATCTGTGCGGGTGAGAAAGCCACCTACAAAAAGCAGCATGGCCCAGACAAAGACCTGTTCATGGGAGAGCTCACAGATAATGAGTAACAAGAGGTTTAAATACAACTGAGATGTATAACTGACCAGAATAGGAGAGAGATGCTCAAAGCAGGATGCGTGGCTCTGCATCCTGCCCGTTGTATGTGTGTGTGTGGGGGGAGGTGTTTGCCTGTATACAGGGAGAAGAAAACACTTATAAAACACACAAACACACACTAAGTGATTATTGGGATGTTCTTAGCATGCTTGGGAAGGTTGAATGAAAAATAATGTCAGACTTGTTCTGTATTCAGCTATGGAGAACGAGAAATGCTGCTGCTAATAAAGGCAGATTTGGCAGCTGCAGAGCCTTGGCAAGGGTACAGAGTTCCTTCGTGTGCTACTGAATAGCTCCAGCTGTGCACAGCTTGAAATGTATCTTGAAAGCACTGAAAGACAGCTGCCCTGCTCACTGCCCTGCTTGACTGGCTGAGAGAGGATGAGGACACCTTTAATTGTAAGTTTATGTGGTACTTTGGGTTCTTCCCCTGCCCCTTCTCCCTTTTCCTGGTGCAACAGCATAAAAAGAAGATGTGTCCATTGGACAGCCAGCAGGTAGGGTCAGCCCAATATAGGATGATAGTACTGCAGATTTGATCTAGGTCCTGCTGTTGGCAGAGAGAAGAGAGATGACTGCCAGAGGCATGCTGTGCATTATGGCAGAGTTTTGATATTCACCCAGCTCAGTCAATTATTGGCATCCTCTGTTGTTCTGCTCCTCCAGGGGGATAAGATGAACCTTTTTCTTTTTGTACTGTGTTTAAAATGAAGTGGGCAAGATGGGAGAAAAATAAAAGTGCACTACAGTGCTTTATGTCCCTTCTGCCTCCTGCAAAAACATCAGCAATGTACCAGGGAAGAGATCTTAGGAGTGGTGGCCATGTCCTCCACTCCAGCAGAAAAGCTCAGAGCCATCTCTGCCATGCCTTTCAGAGTGTGCTCATCTCTGCAAGAAATTGAGTCAGCAGGATTAACCATATAGTTACATTTAATATAAAGGCAGTTGTCAAGAGGATAAATTAGAGCTTCATGCTTGCTATATCAAGTGTCAAATATATTGTTTTTTTCTCATCATTAAAGCTTCTTCTGGCCATCAGAGTGGGCACAGCTCCATTTCTCACTGCCATCCCATCATCCAGCCCCACAAGATGCAACAAGATGTTTTCCTCTCTTCTCTCCTTGGAGATGCTGCTGAGAAATGTCAGTGTTCTGATGGTTAGAAGTCTTCTTCCAGTTTCCAGGTGTGAGCTTATTTACAACCATTCCTACTCTTTTCTTCTTGTGCCAATGTTGTTTGAAACAGCTCTTCTTGCTTCAGGTGTTTCCCTGAAACCTTTTGTCCAGGTGAGTGGATATGTGGGCACGTGAATATTTGCACACACATTGTGAAAACACTACAGGGAGCTATAGACACCTTCATTTCTTCACACAAAGCAAAGCTGAGGAATGCCTGCCCAGTTAGACCTTCTCCTCCTGTTTTTGAAGTCCACTAAAAGTTTTCCAGAGGGAAAATCCATGTTCTGGTGCCTTGGAGAGCCCTTGTTAAAACACTACAGCTACTTCACATTTTGTAGTCACCATCTCAGTGCCATGAGCCAAGTAGGACAATCTGGACAGCTCTAAAGGAGTGCCAGAGGGCTCTGGATTGACTACACTGACTCAAATGCCTTGTTTTACCCAGATCAAGGTGGGAAATTTTGGTCATGTTTTCCATTGCCATCTAAAATCGATTTTTCCAATAGGGAAAAAGGTGTTCGTTGTCAACAAGCTGGAAAGGAAAAAAAAAGCTACTTTTCCAAAATGTACAATAAAAGATTTTTCTTTCTTTTCTTCTTGCTCACTGAATGCCAGGATAAAGGCAAATGTGTTGTTGCATCCCAGGCTATCCTTTCAGGTGTCCTGTAGTGTCAAAAGTAGGGTTTGGTTTGGGGTAGCAGGTAGATGGAGAGGTCATGGGACTGGACAGGGGATACACTGGCTAGAAAAGGAGTTGCTGTAATATAAAATAAGGATTTAAAATAAATCCTGGGGAATAGGCCAGTTTAATTAGAATTCTAGTGGGGTTATAAAAAAATGCATTAACATGTTGTTCCTTAAGCATTGGGACTTGGGGAATATTTCTTGGGCTTCCTGTGGCTCTCTTCCATGTGGATTCTCTCACGGTGAATAAGTGCTGAACTCATATTGTGACCTTTTCCACTAGCTTAGTCTCTGTCCTGTACCCCACTGCTACTTTCCCTAAATATTTTAAAACATAATACTGTGATGCCTTTTCCCTTCCTTCAAACTGCACTAGAACCAGCCAACAGTCTCAATAATTATTAAATGGGGGTAAACCTGACAGATAAACAAGCAACCAGAGCACAGCTGCATAATACTCATTTCCTCAGGAAATAAAACAAAATATTACAAACAAAGTCCATTTATTAAAGCTATGCAATAATTTAATAAGAAGAACGTCAATGTTCCCCCATTGAGACCTTACTTGGCTTTTAGGCTGCCCTTTTTGTCTTTCTTTCACCTTCCTCTGAAGATTAAAAGCTTGATTGCAGCTGGAAATGGGACATACAGATTGCCTGAAAGTGTGAAGCCATACCAAGCCAAGCCTGAGGATCATATGCACCTGGTTAAACTCACTGCCAGGTGCTGGGTCTGGGAGGAATTAATTCCCTTCCTCTGCAGAGTGGAGGATTGTCCCCTTCCCAGCCTCGTCTGTGAGTTTTTATTTGGGGAATTCCCTGACACTGTCAGAGCTAAACACTTCTCTCTTGTTCCCCTGTGGCATGTCACCACCCCAGAGACTGGAGGAAACCCAACACTGAAGCTCTGGCATTTTTTAGTACTTATTAATATGGACCTGATGGACCTACTGTGCCTTGCAGGATCACCTTCAGTGACAAAAAGGGGGATGTGGTGACTCAGGTGGGACCCTTCAGGGACACAGTTCTTATGAGTTTTGATGGGAAGGTTACAATGATGCCCATGGCTTGTCCCTTCACTCTCTAAACTGAAGGATGGCAAAGCACAGGCTCAGTCTCCACCAGCAACTGCCAGGGACTTTCCTCAGCTGGTAATTTTTAACCAAATGACTGAGACTAGGAGAAAAGAGATATTAGTCTCATAAATTTATTATGAGGATTAAATTAGCGATACTTAATTTTTAAAAATTAATTATGTTTTGTTACCTCATTTTATCAGCTCCACGTCTTTTGAGATGTATTTAGTTGTATGCTACTATTTACTAATACTCTTCTTAATGATTTAAATTGCAGCTACGCTTGAGATGTGTGAGATGCTTTCCAGAAATGGAAGGAAGTCCTCCATGGAAAGGCTTATTCTGAAATAGATGAGGCATATAAACATCTTGTTATATGATATATATATAAAACCTAAATATATATTTAAATAGCACCATTAGTAGTGATTCATAATATGCGACAGGGGTGATAACAGCATCATCAAACACAGGCAATGCGGTTAATCCATTTGATGCTCTAGCAAGAACCAGACAATCATTTGACAATTTAGATATTTATTGTTTGATGGGGCACATGAACCTGTTTCTGCACAAAGTCCAACTTAATGGAGGTGCACCTCCAACATGAATGGAGGATGGATGTGGCTGTTTTTCTCCAGCTGCTGATGTATGAGAAGTATGTTATTCATAGAGCTGGTCACTTTTTGCTGGTTAGCTGTCTTACAGAACCTGCCAGGGTGGTCATGTTGCATAAAGGTAAGACTGGGGTGTCCCTGGCAACCTGCAGACAACTCATTTGGTGAGCAAACTTAAAATCTACCTGCTTTAGCACAAAGGTAGCATTTGAAACTCTCAGCAAGTTAGCTAAAACCTCTATTTTATGGTAACATTTCACCATTCCAGTCTGTGAAAGCTGGAAACTAAAATTTTCTCTAAGTACAACATTCATCGGAGTTGCTGAAAGGACTGAACAGCATTTTCCAGCATCAGATGACAGGCAGCCAGAAAATATAGTGACTTGCTGAGCAGTCATAACTTTGAAATGAGCTCCAGCTGAGCTGAGGGAGGTGATGTGTTATCTGGGACACCCAGAGCAGATGTCCACCCTGCACAGTAATGTGCCAGTGTGAGCTCACAGCCTCTTCCTCTCCCCTAAGGAGCACTGTACACTCTAAGTGTCCCTGCAGCATCTCTAAAACAGAGAGGAGAGGATTCAACTTATCTTCTTTAGTGATCAAACATTAAACTTCTCCCTTCTGGCTTGTGAACCAGGGTGCAGGTGGCAGCAGCACCATCATCTTCTCTGGCTTATAGCACACAGAAGGGTCAGTGTTTAGAGGAAAGGGGGACCTCATGTAGGAGACCAAAGCTTGGTGGGATGCAGCTGGGTCTGTTTTTCCTGAAGCTTTCCAAAAGAGATGGAGAGATATTTGTTCCTCCAGACCTTCCTTTAGGAGTGTAGCCCAAATCAGATACTCTGAAACACTCTGGAAGACTCTTCCCTCTCTGGTGGCTATAGATGGAGTCTAAGGAGCTCAGCCTATTCACCCAAATTTAGAGGGGAGCAGGGACCATGAATATCCCCCAGAGGGGGTAACCTGGAGCATGTCCAGAGTCACAAAGCAGTTTGTGGCTGGGTTCCATGGCAGCCTTGATCCACTCCCATGGTGTCAGTATGTTACAGACAGCAGCCTATGCAAAAATGTTTTAGTGGAGACAACTGGACGTTTAATGGGGACAAACTGGAGAAATTAATAACCTTCCCATAGAGACAAATGCCCTACATNTCCCCATAGAGACAAATGCCCTAAATTCAGGGGAGGACAATAAAAAGAGAATTTTCACCTCATTTATAAACTCCAATTAGTGTCAGAGTTACGGATACTAAGAAACTGTGAAGGAGTCCAAATAAAAGATAAACTACTTCAATCTTTAAATTCATTCATAAGCTATGTCTCAGCATTTTTGTTCAGGTCTCACATACTTGAAAGCTTGCCAGCTCTTTTCCAAGCCTCTTAATCATTTAGACTAATAAAAATATTATCTCTTTCTATAAACCACAGTTTTCTTGTATACTGAGACCATCCCAGCTACAACACCCATCTGTATAACTCCTCTGCTCACTTAAGTAACCAGTGACTGGGTTTTTGTCCTTTACTAAAGCTCTTTCCAGCCTCTGGGTTTGTAATCCTTCAACCACAGAGGAAGGACTGGCAGGAGCCAAACCCCACACCCATGTAAAGGCAGAACAAGCCTTTGTCACTGTCTCACCCCTTTCACTGCACAAGCAGGTGGTTCAGGATGTAAAGATGTCATCAGCACAGCTCAGACACGTGTGGGTGCAGAAACATGCTCTACCAGAGTTGGAAGGTATTAGCAAATTCGAGTGATTTGGCACTACTCGTTTCCAGCTCCCTGAATCTTCCTGAACTAAGCCAGCAGAAAATATGTAATTCCACACCATTCAGCACAGACATGAAGCAAAGAAGAGGATCTAGGTCTGTAAGTGACTTATTACTAAGAGGTTCTGGCAAGAATGGACCTGCTTTGAAATTTGAAGACCAAACATGAACTTCTCAAATATGGAAGCTTCGTGTCTGATGATTTGTATTTGTGCAAAAGAAAGCATAGGGTGGATTTGGGGGTTTGTTTTGCTTTGGTGTTTTTAAATGTCAGGCAGCAATGATCTTACCGAAGACCTGATTTGTCTTGATAAGTTTGGAATGTCCTAGAGCTCCAATCTGATTCAGAGCAATTAGCACTTCACAAACCAGCATGAGAATACTGCCCCAGTCCTAAAACCCAAGAGAAGCACTACTGCCAAAAGTCTGGAAGATGGAGGAGACAAGGAAATGCATCCCACATCGATGTCCAGATGTGAATATAACCAGAGTGACTGGCAGGTCTGTGGGAGAGAATCTCTGACTGGGCAAACAAGAGCCTGGTCCCCTCTGTACCCACAAGCTCTTTGAAATCTCACAAGTCTGAGCAGCTTTTCTGGCCTTTCCATCTCTGTCATCCTGCTACCTCTTCAGAGCAGTGGGACCTCAGCTTCACCAAACCCAGGAAAATAAACCTATTGGTGGACAATGTAACTGCTACCATAATTATACAGATGGGAATCAAAGCAAAGTCAGGCTGAAGGTGAGATCCAGACAAAGAACTATTGTCAGTGGAAGATCATTCTGCATTTTGGATTCTTCACTGTTCCACTTGCTTAGGTATCTTTATCAGGTAGTTTCATGTTATATTTATTTGAAAGAAACAAAGGAAAGCTGGAACACATGTTCTGAGATGGCAGCAGTCTCTGTGCATTTACTCCATAGCCACCTCTTTCATGATGCCGAAAAATCGTGACCTCATGAAAAACTTCATCAAGTATGCAGTCAGCCAGGAGCCAGTGATAGTAGTGGTATCTAAACCACCAAAAAAAAAAAAGACAATTCAAGACAGGGAGAACTGATATTGCTTGTAAAAAAGTCAAATTAAGCCAATACATAAACACAGACATTCTTATTAAAGTGCCTAAACTAACACATCTTGCTATTTCCAGCATTCCAGTACAGCACATATATCCCAAACCACAAGGCAGAAAGGATGGGGTTTCTAACCTCATCAGCAGCATGTTTTTTATAACACAGTTCATGAAAAGCTTGGCATGCATTGCTGGATTCATTTATATCCATTAGAGAAGACCAGATGAGCTTGACAGTTTTATTTTCACTTGAAGATCTCTCGGTACAGCAGGCTGTCCTGATGGCATCAGGCCCTGGTGACAACTGAAGTGTTGCCACAGAGAGGAATCAGAAGGACCAGTGACCACAATGGACTGAAAACAGTGGGGCAAAATTGCGTGGAATTTGCACAGAAAGAGTGTGCAGCCTAAAGCTCCTATTTATCTTTTGGCCCAGAGGGGATGAAAGATGATGATTCACAAATTTTCAGCTACCTTTGGATTGAGCTTTTAAAGTAAAAATCCTGTTTGTGTTTCCAGGATTTCCAGTGAAACATTTTCAGAGCCCCATGGTGGTCCTGAAGAGGAGAAGCAAATCCTCTTTGTTCTTTTCCTTCTGATTGCAGCCTCCTGGGACTTCATATAGAAACCAGCTTTAAGTGCTGGATTGCTCAGTTCTGTGACTTTATTGTTCTTATCTGTAATTTAATTCCGAGGCATTCAGAAATCTTTTAAGTGCCTCCTGATATGCTGGAATAGAGACACAAATGCAAAATCAACATTCTTGGTTACTGCAGTTTCCATGGGAAGAGGGTCCTATGTTTCTGGGAAGAATACAGCCAATTTAAAGGGGTGCATTAAAAAGTGACTCTAAAGACACAAAGAGACAAGATCTTCACGCTGTACTTCCACTGGGTCATGCCTTGCATTTTTCCAGGCATCCCCACAGATTCCAGTGGGAGTCTGTGGAGTAATGGCTCTTTAAAGAAAGTATCAGAATCTGGTAATTTAGGCTTAGTCTGTGGTTGTTAGATTTGTTATTAAAATCAAGAAAACTCTTTGCTAGATTGGGACCTTTATTAAGTATGGAGTGAGGTTTTTTCTCTAATTTTAGTCTTCTGTTCTCCATTCTCATTCCAAGAGAATGATTGTAAATAAATGGATTTTTCATGGCAGAGATACTGATGAACAGGCTTTTCAGTCAGGTTAGAAACAGAAAATAAATCAGATTCCAATATAAAGGCACTTCATTAAAGTGAAATTGAGGGATATGTCAATTTCTGTTCCCTGTAGATCTGTCCCTGTGACTGAAATTTTCTTAGGGTGATTTTCTATGTTCATTACTATGAACTATGAACTATCTGTCTATTGACTTCAGCAGTTTGATTCTGTCTTCTTACTTAAAAAAAATACACATTTTAGGTAGAGTTTAACAGTTTTGATGTGATAGGATTACTGCAATTGTGCTCATATAGTCCATTGCCAGAAAATGATCCATCCTATGTAAAATAGGCCTAATTTTTTTATCAAATCAGTTTTTAAAGACTTCTGTTGCTGCATATTCCACAACAATTCTGAGACAAATATTAAGAAATCTAGTTACCTTGCAGAGGTGGAGTGATCTGGGATTATGCCTTTAAAAGTCATGAATCTTCCTTGACTTTTGTCCACTTTTAAAACTTCTCATCCATTTGCAGGTTTCAATTTGGCTTTTCAAAAAGCATTGTGCATACTCAGCTCATATCCATTATCTTGAAAATTTTGCTATTGCTTTCCTAGAGGTTTTCTCCCAAAAAACCATAGGCAAATTCAAAGTTCCCTTTCACCTTTGATAGAGTATGTTGGTTAGCAGGCAGGACAGGGACTAAGATCTTTCTAGCAATGAGGTAAAAAACAAAACAAAACGAGTCCAGAAAAACTCACTTCAGAATGACTGCAAAGGCTACAGTGACTACCATCATGTCTATGAAGTCCAGTGGGCAGTGGATTGGGAGAAAAAGTTAATCTTTGCTCTTTTTTTCCCCCCAACTCCTGCTCTTTCATTTATTCTTTATAAAGCTTTTTATATACTGGGAAGCTCAGTCACCATCGGGGTTAGCTCAGCTAAGTGACTAAAAACTACATTTACTCTAAACTACATCTTGAGTCATTCACAGACAAAATTAAACTGGGAGGTAAGAACTGAGATTATATCAGCAAAACTAAGACTGAACCAGCATCTCTGTTGATCCAAATTTTGGGTAGTTCCAGCAGCCCAGAAGGAGCCCCATGACTGCCAATAGCTCAGGACTAGCCAGGGCATACTGAAATACTGGCAGGGAAGGTCCAGTCTGTACCTTACTGGCAGTGTTAGACACTTCAGAGGATCAGCATCAAAGGCACATCTTCCCATGCTTTCCTTTTGCATCAAGAACTGTGAAAGGTCTCTTTGTAATCTGTGTTTTTACAAAGCTGCCTCTCCCCAAAGAACCCTAAAATACTTTGCAATCCAAAGGCTTCTTTTGGACCTGTCTTATATTGATATAAATGAAAATTACTCTGATGGTTGATCAGAATCAACTCTTTGTGTAAACAGCATTCTTGAAACTCAGCCTTCTCTTGGGCAGAAATCAATCAGGCTGCTTGTTTAGCCTTAACCCTCCTGTCATAAGCAATAAACTTATTGCAGTGGGAATTGACAGGGTGCATCCAGAAACCACTTCATGTTTGATGCTCTTGGGTTGACGAGGTAAAATTCCTCAGGACAGGAATGGCCTCTTGGAGGAGGTAAGAAATTGCAAATATCACAAATGCAGTACAGCAAGGGGATGTCAGTGCCAGGGTCTCTTCCTAGTTTTAGTGCAGATGGCCTTATCAAGTCACACCTTGCTACAGAGGTAATCAGTAGTCGAGCATTTTCTTACAGAGGTGCAGACTCCAGCATTGAAGACTTGTGTCTCCTGACCACAGACTTACATTCTCCATTTACCTTCCTTTTAGAGCAGCTCACATGTCTGCAGGGTTGCATTGACATGCAGTTTGAAAACCCTTGGCTGAAATCACCAACCCATAGCACAGCTTGGGCCTCTAAACTCTGCTGTGGTGAAGAACAAACTTCTAGAGGGAAAGAAGAAATATTGATAACCAAGTGACCTGGTTTCTATTGAACTTTCAAGCATTAGTTTTCACCACTGCCTGCATCTGCCTTCATGGCTTCAGAATCCTTCCTCTTTAAAAGCTATTTGGGGACAGGGACAGTCATCCACTGAAATTTGTCTATAGATAACTGCAAATGAAAAAAGATGGGGAGGAAGAAACAGAAAGAGGTAGCAATTTTTTCCTCTCTCCCTCCTTATTTCACTCTACATAAGTCTTAAATTTCTCGGTAGAAAACTCTTTCCATGGGATATCCTGTGGCATCAAAATGTCTTATTATAATTCATTGGCATTTGTTAGCCAAGGTAGAAAAATAGCTGGAGTGCATGTGCATGTTTTGGGGGATTTGAAAACAAAATAAACAAACTAAGACAACTCTGGGGAACAAAATAAACAAACAAATAAATATTTACCTGGGTTTGCCTTCAAAGCAGGATCATTTTTAAGGAGTTTGCTCTCACTTCTTTGTGGGGTGTTCCTGGATTTTGCACTATAAAAACATCACGTGGAAAGCATCGAGAAAAATAGGCTCTTGACCTGGGTTCACATTCTCCTTCCCCTTTACACCCTTCAAGTAAAATGACCCTACCTTGAAAGCACAGAGCACATTCTGGAGTCCTTATTGGAGAGCTCAGATCCTTCCTTGCCTTCTCCCCCGAAGGGTTGCTAAAATAAATAATGATGTGCTGTAAATAAATCCAGGGTTGTTTCTCCTGGAAAGATATCTGAGGATCATGGGCAAGAGCAGAATGAATGTGGGGGAGTGTTTCAAACCAGAAGGAAAAGATATGCAGAGTTTTAGCTAACTTGCACCACTAAATCAAAGGGACAGATCTAAAAGGTCCAACAGGAGCGGTGCAGACAACGGCAAGGACCCTCCTGGTGGGTGTCAATCCCACCAGTTCCTTCGTTAGGAGCTGCCCCTCCTGGTGCCTTGGGAGGTGGGAATTCAGCCAGAGCTGTCGGGGTTGCTCTTGCTGAGAGCAGCAGTGGGTTTTGGTTGTGTGGCTGCAGCCGGGCGGCTCCTGGAGAGGCTGGGCTGACGCCGCGCTCCCACGGAGCCACCGTCCCCTGTGCTGATGGCAATGGCACAGCTGCCACAGCAGCTCAGCCCGAGCAGCATCTGGGAGCAATAAAGCAAAGGAAAACTGCGGGGAAGCCTGAGCTGCAGGAGCCTGGGTGGGAGCGGCCGAGGCGTTTGGTTGTGCGGAGAGAATTCATTAGCAGCCGTTTTTATACTGGAAGACATTCCAGCCTTGGAGATAAGGTTCCTGTTGAGATATTTCCTTGTCATTCATAGCTTTTAATCCCTAATTTTTATTTCTCTTCAACTGTTCTCAGACAGCAGACTCCTCTTGTCCCCCTCTTACCAAATGACTTTGCAATAGCAAATTTGTGGGGAACTAAGAGTTCATACCACTATGATGAGCATCCACAGCCCCTCCAAATATCTCCATTCCTGTAGCAAAAAGACGTGTATTTCCCTCTGCCAATGCAGAGCCAGTGCTCAGAACAGTTTGGCAGGACAGAGGCTCATGACACACCCTGGAAATGTCCATTCCGTGGGGGCAGCAGGACTGGCACCCATTCCCATGGTAAAACTGCCTGAAAAGCAGACCCTGGAAATGTGCTTAAACCCAGATTGCTTTATCTTAACTCAGAAAAGTCTCTTAAGTTAATTTTTAGCTCATGAATGTATCATAATTTTGATTGCACTGAGAACACTCTGCAAGCCTTCCTTGGAGTCTGATTCACAAGAGAATTGCAACCTGAAATATTCAATACAACCAGACACCTGGGCTTCTGAAATATTAGTGGATCAGAATGTGAAGTCCATTATTTCCAAAAAGCCCATCAAACAATGAGAGGGAAATGGAGCAGCAGCAACAAAAAATCTGGAAAATCTCTGGAAGTTCACATCTTGTGAGTGCTGCTGGGATAGCCAGCAGTCCTGAAGACATTGGTCTCCCTAATATTTGGCCAAAGGTGTCAGAGGTAGATGCCTATTTTGCTATGGCACTTATACTTTGCTGCACAGAGCCTCAGACAGGCCTGTATGAGCCTAACCCAGGAGATGCTCCAAGGGAATTGGTATTCAAGGGAGCTTGAAGCCTTGGGAAGGATACCAAACCCCTCTCTTTGGAACAGGATTTAACACAGATTGAAAATCTTCTATACACTTCAAGGTTTTCTGCTTCATTCCCAGAGATGCTTTGCAGGCCTGTCAACCCTGATTAAATCATTCCAAATAATTAAATTGTTTTTGAAAGTGATTCTTCAAATATATACATATATATATAATTTGTAGCTTGCATGATCACAGTAATACATCAAGTTCCTGAAAGTCATTGAGTCCTGCATCAAATTGCCTTCAGTCTAAATGGTTTTATTCTGTTCAATTGGGTTATAAAACCTTGGCCACCTAGTGAATCTGGTAGTGGCTATAAATCTCTGCAGCTGGGAAACTGGAAGGCAGCCCTGCCTACCTTACAATGAGAAGAAACCCTGCTTCCCATTCCAATTCAGCAGTGCCTGCAGAGTATAAAGACCTTTCTGAGCAAAATCCTTCAAAAATAGTAATAAAGAACCGAGGGGAGCCCAGGGAAGAACACGTAATTATTGGTGTTGTTTGGAGGGCTCTGCTGTATTTTGAAGGACATTTTGAAAGCCACAGCAGTGATGGGATGGGATTTTTGCTCTGCAAGAGCAGGGTGTACTGACAGCACCCATGAGCACCACTGTACCACCAAGATATATCACTTTGTTGTAGCCACTGCTTGTAAGGCCCTTAGAAACCCAGTGAGCTACAGTGAATGTTGCTGAACATCCATTTCCCAAGGCTATTGAAATAGGATTTTTTTTTTATTTTTGGTGAATGGCCAATGAATAAAACAATCCTGACGGAAGAAAACGAGCCAATTCCTGGCTTCTGTGTTAGGATTGAATAAAGAGGATCAGCTCACACAGTAGGTGAAAAGGATTCAATGCACTTGTGATAAACTGGTTGCCGTTTATTCCATTTTCTTTTAATTTCCATGTTGTCAGGTTTTTTCCTTCAAAAATTATTTTACAACCTTGTATAACTTTGAGCTCAAATTAATGGGTCTTAGTTGCCCAAAACATCTCATTCTCTTTCTGCTTTTCTTACTTAGCCATGGGGCCCAGATCCTATTTGCCAGTTACATGAACTACCCATGACTGAATGAATGCATCATTGCTGCTGAGCTAGCCAATTCACACCCTTCTCCTTCCAGAATTTGGGGACAGAGTCTATCTGTCCCCAAGTCTCCATTCCTCCTCCTATGTGGTCATTCCCGTTCTTATAGCCTCATCCTCATTTCCTTTCATTTGCAAATTCACCCACATCCTTAACCAAAAGCAAAGTGGTGCTGTCACAGGCAGCTGAGCCAGTCTGACACTGCACAGGCTGCAAGGGGAAGGAGCTGCCTCTCTCCTCCTTCACCTCCCCACAGCCTCACTCATCCCAGGCACCAACCTGGGTACTTGTGGATCAGTTTTCTGAGCTGATTCAAGGTGCTAAAACAGCAGGAAAACTCTAACCACATGCTTTTCTGGGGTGGTTTACTCAGGGGTTAAGGAGTTGGCACAAGACATGGGGTGAGGCTTCACCACTGTGGTGGGGAGATGGGAAAGAACAGCAGAGCCCCTGCTTGTTGGCAGGGACAAGTAATCTTTTAAGCCATCTCACCCTATCTCACAGAACTGCATTCTGAGGCATAGCGTTTATCCAGTTTTGGTGCCATATTTTTGATCTCCATGTTCTTTCTCTCTTATTCCTCCTCCAGCTGAAAACTCTTCTGGTTTTGATTTTAATTTCCTTTGCAAGGTTCAGCTCAGCTTGACAGTTGGCAATTCTCACAAGCTCTCCCTGCTTTCTGACCTGTAAGATGTAGCTTTCTTTCCTGGTTAGATATGGTTTTAGCCCTTGTAACCCTTTGTTCTGCCCGGTCCAAATGTCCTATTTGAAGTGGATCTTGAATTTGATTCAGTCAGGAGCCTTCCTCTGTAATATTGGTCTCCTTCCTGAGCAAGATACAAGAGCAAAGAGTTTTGTTCACCCTTGCCTGTAAAGTACCCTCCGCACAACAGTCCTAGAGCTCTTCAACAAATTTGCCCCTTTGGACCTAAGTTGAAGATCCCTCTTTTAACACTTTCATCATATTTACATGGATTCATCTCATGATCACAGGTCCAAAATCATTATGTTCTCGAGTTCTTACTGTCTACAAAATCAAACCTAAAAATCCATCATCTTATATTTGTTGCATAACTGAGTGAATGAATGAGTCAGCCCGCATTTAGGGCTCTGTGGGCCTTTTTGATAGCATTTATTTTCCAGTGCATGTGTGCAGAATTAAAGCTTCCATAACAATACAATTCTAACTTGTGTAGGTGTTATCTCTATCTCTCTCTCTCTCTCCCCCCTCTCCATATAGGAAGGTAATCTTAGCTTACAGTTCAGCCTGGGAGCCTGTAGGAAATTCCTGGAATGACTCAGTCTCAATGTCTTTAGCCATCTTACCCTACATCACTTGGACCCAAAGGTGTTTTGCCCTGCCCATGCAGTTCTTGTGCCCTGGCAGTCTCTCCTACCACCACTGTACAGCATTACTTCTCCCTCTCTAATCTTTGTTTCTGCCTCTCCTGACCAAAGCCTATCCCTCATTACCCGCATTCCAAAACTAATGCCGTTCCAAGATCCTTCTATTATCCTTACAACATCCAGTGTTAGATCCTGCTTTGGTACTTAAATCCCTCCATTTTATTGCTAATGCCTCTTTAATCAATAGAAAAGTATTTCAATGCTTTTATTGGCCAATATAATTTTTCTACCTACATCAGACAAAATCTTTTTATTATCAAATTATCTATTTGATTATTCCTTGCAGCTGTAATTTTTCCTTTCCACAAAATCCATTTTACTGTCCCACATCCTAGCACACACCATTTTTCCATTATATACTGAATCTGCTCTTCCTCTATGCTGAATCCAGGTGTAAGAATTTAATATATATCTCCCCAACTCTCTCCCTCATTTCTCACAATGTCTTCCTACCTGCTAATTTTAGTCCTACAATACCACTCTTTCTACTGAGGTGAGAGCAATCCACTGAATATCCCTTTCCTTAGTAATGCCCCATAATTAACTGTCTCAAAATCATCCTCCTCGATGAATATTTGAGGCACTTGCTGACCTCCATGTAGTGACTTTTATACCCTTTCCAAAGGCTGAAAGGCTCAACCAAAACTTACTTTGTATGTCTCTCCTAAGTGGACATAATTATCCTTGATTCTCCCTCACATCCTTTGGGGACTTGCTTTAGCTTCTAAATCCACATTGTAGTTCCCACTCCCCTCTGTATATGCCTGGCAATACTGGAATTAACTGGCCAAAGTAATTTGCTCTGAGGGAACCAGGGACCGCACTGTGGCTTTTGGAATTAATTTCTGGTTTCATCCATGTCTCTTGAGCAGCAAAGCAACATGCTACACATACCTCAGGCTGGAGCCACAGTATGGTGTGCTAAGTTTGCTCTCAAGAGCAGAGATCTGGTCTCTAGGTAGCCTGACCCGGGGGTTTGGATTTGGCACCTGCAGGCTGAGTTACAGTGCAGAGTTTCTGCAGTGTTTAATAAGGGCTCATCTGCCTCTTCTGTCAATGCTGTCACTTTCTTCTCCTCAAGCAAGTTTGTCAAAAACTTGCAGGTGCTTAATATCCCTGAGAATCCTCGAAAACTTAGCTGAAAGTGACTGTGACTGGACAGTTATTTGGAAAATGAGCAAATCCACACACACACCCCACACATAAACCCCAACTATGTTACAAAACCAGGCAAAAAAGGTGCTAATATGTATTCATCTTTAGCTAAGCCCTGACAGCAGGGCAATGTATTGTCTTTGCCAATCTTATTTTCACTTGAATGGTTTTCCTTTTATTCCCTGTGGTGTTTAAGGTCTTCCAAAAGAAATACAAATGATCATTGGAAATGAATAGCTGGTTGTGCACGGGTGTTGGGAGAGTACTGAAAATGGGCTTTCACTCTGCATTCAGTGGGAAAGTGAATCACTCTCACACAAAGCTGGAGCCTCGAATGTGAGTAGGGGAGAGAATGAAAGCAGGATGTGATTCTCAAATGACATTTGGTGCTGTTTATCTAGTGGAACAGTGCATAGATTCGGTGTAGAGGAAACACAGCATCTCACTGCTGGGAAGCAATTGCATTCATTTTGAAGTGATCTATTAGCTCTCAAGTCCTTTAAGAAAATGGAGAACAACATGAAAAGAGACAGAAAAGCAGAGGAAAAAGCAGAAGTCCAGTCTGAAGGCTCTGGGAGGCTGTGAGGGGCAGAAGTCTGGACATAGCATACTGTTGTCTGCCCCACATAGGCTGGTAAAGATGATTTATGCCATTCTTGAATTCTGCATAAAATCTCAATTTTGCATAAAAGCAGAGTCCCAAAGCTGAAGATAAGGTATCCAAGAGCTAACTGGAGGCTCTGGGGTTGTATAGGCTTAAAACCTACATCATTACTGCATTTAAAGCAAGGATGGGCTTAAAACACTGTCATTGTGTGAGGTGGGTGTGTGCAAATTCCGCCTGTTTGAAAAACGAAAGTGAGGTACAGACGAGTGTAACAGATGTGCTGGAGGTTATCTCTTCCTTTCCTTGTACCCTCCTCTGCCTGGCTTCCCTGCTTCATGCCCATGTTGATGCCTCTGGCATTCACCAGCTGACCATGAAGGCCTGATCCCCTCCACGTAACCATCGGTGATTTGGAGGTTAATGCTTTCCCGTGTGTAAAGTCTGGTTGCTCTTGGATTCAGCCCCCAGGTGATGCAGGTCAACAAAGCTTCATTGATTTGATTTCCACCGGCTTAGGCGAGCCAGTTCTGAGAGACATGAACGCCATTAGCATTTATCTCCTCATTTCTTCTCAAAAACTATTCCCAGCGTTCCAGCACTGCAGGAGCATTGGAAAACTAATGACTCAAAAGCAAGAAAAACCTGTCCTTGAGTTTAGATATTTTAGCAGCTGGAAAAAGGAGCAGAGCTTCAGTTTGTATGAGCAGGTGGAGCTGGAGAGCTGTAGGAGTCATGTTTACCTATACTTGCAGAACTCCCTGTGCACCCTGCCCAGGGTGACATTTGTACCAATGTGTGAGTTCTGAGATGGTGCTCAGTGAGGGGGCAGGGGACAAACAGGATGGATTGTTCAGAAAAGGAATAACTCTCCAGGGCAGCTTTAGTGTGAAATGATCATCACTGCTCCTTTCTTCCAGGCAGTGTGACCTTGTCCAGAAATGAGGTTCTGCTGACCTGTTGTACATTTTCTCCAGGGAAGTGGTGAATCATAGAATGATCTCCTACATGTTTCCAAGGTGCACACATTTCCCTATAAGCATGCTGATGAGTACAGAAAAGTGGAAGATGATGCCATCCCCAAGGCTTGCCATCTGCCCAATTAGGTGGGGAAGTCCAGAGGGAGACCTGCAGTCTATAACTTTCCTTCTGCCAACTGCAGGTGCACTTTTCCCCTACCTTTACCACACCAGGTGGTCAATGGGTCTGTCTCGTTGAGGGGAAGCTGGTTTCTAAAAATCAGATTTTCTCATTCCAGTGTCAAGCCATAGCTGAGCTTGTAGTGGCTGGGCCCCCACTGGCAGGATGCTGGGCTTGGGTGTACCCTGGGAGGGCCTTCCTGTTATAAACACATCTTATAGAGTTGGCTTTTTGCATATATTCAGATGATTGTTGTACATATAAGATTGTTATAAATATGTATTATAGTATTGGGGTTTTTTTTCTTTTCTTTTCTCACCCATATAGGGTGAATATTAGATGTGTGGTGTGGAAATGGTTTTAAAGATATAGTTTTCTTTAGGAGTAAAGTAAGTTGATAAAGTGTCTTTGTAGTGAGTGAACTGACTGCCTGGTCAGGATAACACCCAGTGAAGACCCCTGCTGCTGATATGAAGAATCTGCTGCTGATAGACCAGCAACCAACACTGACCACCTGCAGAAATTATAGACCAAGGCCCAAATTAAGACTGATAAGAAGAATTAATTAAAACCACAGTCAAGAAACATGCATGCCCTAAAAAGGCAGGACCAAGGAGTGGCCATGCAAAGCAACTCACAGAAACATGGAAATAAGTTCTTAGAAAAGTTCAAATATACATATATAATGGGGGGTTCTCTGGGACAGGTGTGCTCTTGGCTCTCAGCCAGAGACACCCCGGCCGTGTATTTTGCTTTATTATCTTGTCCTTATTGTCTTTTATTAAACCTTTTAAATCCTACTAAAAAGGTGAACTTCATTTTTCATATTCCCAACACCATTCCCCCCATTCAGGCCTGGCTACATGCCAGTGCACTCTCTCCAGGTCCGAGTTTTCTCCAGCAGTAACGAGCTGTCCATGCTGCCTGCCCTGTCAAGAAAAACACATCCATCCCCACAGAAAGCAGCATACCCACAGCGAGCCTGGCTCCAGAGCTCCTGCAAGCCCTGCTTGAATTAAGCACCTATTTTAATTTGTACATTTGTAGGCTTTGACTACCATTGGAGTTTCATGGAGCATAATTACTATTTTTTTTTGTTCTCTTTTTTATTGGTGCAAGGAATACTTATTGGTACTTTGTCAAAGTTACATGCAGCATCTATCCTGTGTAGTGAGGAAAAAAAATAAAGCAACTTGCTTAAAAAAAGTAGCAATTTAAAATTATCTGCAAAGGTGCTTCTGCTGGGTCAGGCACAAAGGCATCTCACTTTTCCTTTTTTTTTTTTTGTTGGTAGCAATGTCTGGATAGTGGCTCATTATCAGTTGTAAATTACAGGGGGTGGGGATAGGGACATGAATGACAAAGTTCAGAAACAGCATCTGCTGAAGGAAAACAAATGAGGTGGGGGGCAAAGAAGGAAAAAACAGATGAAACACTGTAATTGCTTGGCAACAAGTTGCTATTGTAATTTAGAAAATTGGAAGCATCCGTTCTCAAACAGTTCTAGCTTTATTTCGTTTGTTCCTTACTTTTGAGTGCAGCCCTTGTTCAGCGATCAGCTGTGTGCTCCTGCAGGATTACTCGCTCTCCTCACACAGAGCAGTAATGGACCCCTCGTGTTTGGTTATGGGCCATCGAAGAAAAGCATTTTGCGATTGTTTTGCAGTGCAGTCATTTAACAAGATTAGAGATAATTTGCCCCTTGGAATGCAAAACTGTTTCTACAGGTGCTTAAGCTTCCTGGCTTTTGGATTAGAGGCCTCATTTTGTTTTGTGCCATTGCATTCAGGAGGTCTCCAAGGACTGTAAATAAATGAACAGCAACCCTCCGCAGCTGGGAAACTAATTTTCCAGCCCAAGCTGCAAGAGTTGCAGCTTACAAAGCTCAGTGGATGCAGATAAATATGTGCACACTAATGTATTAAACGTGCTGATTAATTAATACTGACTGTGCCTAAATGCCAGCCATTTGCCAACTGGGAGACTCCCAGAGAAACGAGCCTGGCCAGAGAGGGAGCAGGTTGCTGGAGGCAAGCAGGAGGTGCAGGGGTGTCAGAGGTGGTAAAAGGGGTGATGGCCATTCCCACTGGTGCTGGCAGAGCTCCTTCACACCTCCTTGCCTCCTGTCACAGAGGAGAGAACAAGCCCCGGCCTTTGGCCACATCCACGAGGACGGGAAGTCTCGTAGACATCCACGGAGATGTGGAACCTCAAGGATGTAGGGATGCCATGGACTCCTTCCAAAGGAAAGGAGACACTGTGCACGCTCCCCCAGGGACACCCAGTTCTAGTCCTGCCAAATAGATGTGGTATCTGGAACAATTGTCCAAGAATTGTCCATCCAATGATGGAGAAAGATTCCTGGATGGACCTGGATCATGGTCACCGGGGATCAGAGAAAGTCTCATTTATTTGACTTCCCTATTCTTTTTCTATATTTTCCTTTTCTTCCTTTCTGTAGTGTTTCCCTTCCTTCTGTGGGTGTTATTTGTTTATTTGAGCTGTGGAGGAACTTGGATTCATTCAATTTTTATTCCTAAGTTTTTTTTAATTCAGATGCGGGATGAAAATTCCCCAGCTGATGAAATTACTATTTTTCTGCTTAATCCTGCAACAAACTCTCAGTTTGGGGAAGGTCTGTGCAAGTCTAGCTGGGACCAGAGATTCCTCTGCCTCAGACATCCCTGCTGGACCCTGTCAGACTGGCTCCCTGGGATGCTCAGGAACACTGTGCTTCTGTAATTCCCAGACCTGTGAGGTCCAGAGCACCAAGCACTCTGCCAATCTAGCCATGATCAGTGGTTTGGGGGCCACTCCAAGGTTCAGAAGTTCGTTGTTTAAGATCTTTCTGTGCCATAGGTTCAGCTGGCTACTTTGAACAAAATGCTGAAACATTTCGGTGTCAGGGAAGTCCGGGGACAGAGAACCTGAAGTTCTACAGATCTACAGGTTCATTAATGCAGCATTTCAAAAGTGATTTAGGTGGGGTTTGTTGTTTGGTTTTTTTCATACAGATTTTTACAATCTTCAAATATGTAGAAATGAAAAAGAAAAATTTTGTTAGAGGAGGCAAGGGTATGTTCTGCTACAAGATGCCATCAAGAGAGTTGGCTCTACTCCAGTGTAACCCCCACTGCTTGTTCCCACCTGCCCCAAACCATCTATTGGTGGTGAAGCTTTGGCAGCATTAGTATTTTTGAGGATTAGAGTGTAGAGTAGGGTCAAATGAGCACTGGCATCAGGCAAGGGAAGCAATAAGATTTAGCAAGTACAGGTGAACATGACGATTCCTTCTGGCACCAGGTACTCCTATTAAATTAGCTCAAAGGTGATAAAACTCCTAACACTGTCTTTCTGTCTTCCCCACCCCCCCCCC
>VYXF01008533.1:246971-258821 GCA_013397295.1 Polioptila caerulea
GAAAAAACCTCAACCCTTTCTCATTAAAGGACTTGTCCTTTTCCCTCCCCCCCTCCCAGCCTTCAAACTCCAAGCAATATCGGGAATCCTGTCTGCCTCTTTCAAACAACACTTCAATTCATCAGGGCAAAGAATCCTTCCTTCGTCTCCCCTCATCCCTGAGATTTTTCACTCCCATTTACAGTGTGCATGGCCCAAAGTAAATACACAGACAACAGGGCTACAAATTACCTTGTACTAGGTAAATCCCCCCCGAGTACCTAGGGAGTTTGTGGAGTACAAACAGCTTCTGTGTAAACATCCTAGCAACAATGGGCATTCCTATCGCTCTAATTGCTAGAACAACAATAACCTGCAGAGCATCCTTTTCCTCTCCCTTCCCTGCCCTCCACTTGCTCTCACAGTGGGGAGGGATGAGCATGAAGAGCCAAACACACGGCTGGCTTAGCAAAGCTCCACTCAGCTGGGTCCAATATGTTTTATGGTGACATGCAGACTGAATTTGTTACTTCCTGATACTTTTCTTAGGGCCAACGACATCCTGCAGACTGGTGGGTGCTGGCATGAGTGTGACACCCCTGCAATCCATGCTGTAATCCAGCTCAGGTATTCCCTGTGCCACAGTGTGTGCCACTTGGGCAAAAATCAATGGCATGCTCAATTGTCGTAAATCTCCAATAAACCATCTGTAAAATGGAGAATATAGCAGCAAAATGTACCCACCTTTAGCCATGGAAAATATAAATATATATACATGATTTAGCAACATTAGACTGCCTTTGTATTTGATGAAGGGAAATTATGCCTATTTCAGATGTCCACTTCACCTTACCCAAGGAATACCATTTACTTCTGCTTTGGGTATGAAGGGAACTTCAGGTGATCTTGGAGTTACACCATGTCCAAATGGCTCCTGCCATGGCTCTTGGGATGATGACCTTAGGGAAGGCACCAGAGCTCCTTGCAGAGCCCATCCTATGCTTGTGAGGGTGTTGGCGACCTAATCTCTTCCCAGCCTGGCATCCTCCCCCTGCAAGCCAGCAGAGCAAACTGTGCCTGCTTCCCACTGTGGTCACTGCCTTATCTCTGAGCTCTGCCCACATGTTGGCCCAGCCTCCCATTTGTGATAGGCAAGGGACTACTCACAGGCTTGAACAGACTTACAGAAGGGGTCTGGTCTTATTTATGCTCACAAACTGTGAGGGGAAGAAAAGATAGCTCCTCCAGAAGTGGCTGGGTAGACTCCTGTGTTGGCCCACATATCCCCTGGTTGCTGCCACCTCATACCTCAGCACCATACACAGTGTGTTACTTTCAAATTGTCCCCAGTTGTCACATTTTTTCCAGGGACAAAACACTGAAATGTTCAGCAGATTGGTAAAATATGTGCTTGAATTCTGTAAAAATTCAAATACATTGGGATTTTTTTTTTTTTTGTAAATCATATATTGTGGAAGTCTCCTTTGCACTGTCTCCCCCATAACCCACAGCAAATGAACACCTTGGGTCTCAAACCCTGCTTCAATTGCTCTGGAGAGGTCTCTCCTTTTAATTTTGTGGTTTGGTCTGATCTGAAAAATGTCCATATAAGTGAGTAGGTGAAAGCATTTTAAAACCACAGGGAACCCCAGTGTTGAGCTGAAAAGCAAATGAAAAATTTTCTTCCTGGATGGGATGTGTTTGGTATCCCAACTGACCATGCTGGGAAGGTCATTAGACACTGGTCAGCTGGGGTTATCTCACTGACCATCCCAAAAGTACTAGCTGCAGAATGCTCAAGTTAAAGTCATAGCAAAAATCATTATCATCTTTGTGAGTGAGAATGTGGCATTTTTCACTGGAATATACCCAGTCAGATATGCTACAAAGTAGGGGTGGGGGGGGAAGTAATAAACATTTGCTAATATTTCAGCTCTTTTAGGATCACTCAGGGTAGTGCTGTGGTGATCCCCCTCCCCACCCTCCTGCCTGGCAGTGTCCATCCAGGACACCTAATGAGTGATTGGTAAACATAACTTTTCCCAGCAAGACAAAATCTGTTTCTAACTCATGACCTGCTGACACTCGTTCATTATGTGGCCTTCTGAGAGACAGGCTGTTTAGGAAAGCCACTGACCGACTGCATGCCCTGGGCAGCCATCCCTTAATTACAGGACAGACCCTCTCATAACGGGGTGATGCTGAAGGGCTGCTGAGCGGATGTTACAGAAAGGGCATCACGGCCACTCACTGCTCCGCCGAGACGACGCGGGGCCGTGGGACCCATTGCAGAGCCCGTGGGGCTGCAGGAGACATCCTGGCTGGCCCTCACTGCTGCTGAAACAGGGCCATATTTCACCAACACCCTCCCACAGCCGCCCCTCGCCTTGTGTGGGGATTTCTCCTAACGCCTGTGAAGACCAATGCTCGATTTTTCACTGCTTTTCATCGGCTTTGAGTGAGGCATTATTTGAAATTTTGGGATATGTATCTGTTCTTGTGAAATCCTTCATGTTCACAGACCCTGCCCTGTCCTTCATCCAGAGACACTGGGTTTGTACCTCTGCTGTAGGTAATGTCCCAGCCTCAGCTAAACATGGCATGCAGTAGTCTGTGATGTTGCTCTCCTATTCCATGGGGACAACAAGATTCATCTAAAGCAAGTCACTCCAGCTATATCTTGCTGATAAATGAATTAATGGCATTGCAGGGCGAACTGATAGTTAACAATCACTTTCGCTTCCCACTCTTCCCACTGACCTCTTGGGAATTGATGTGAGCTGGAGAGAGTGCAGTGTTTTTCCTTCCTCAGAGAGTCTTCGAGTTGTTCACCTGGCAAGATAAACAACCTCATTGATCCTATGAGGTTTAGATGAAGATCAAAGTAATTTGGGGATGCTCCAAGCTTTAGTTTATTGGGTTGTTTTCCTGGAGCCATTTATGTACCAGTTTTTATTATTTTTTTTCCATTCCAAAGAACTGCTTTTAAACACCTTATTGTCAATAGGAGGATAATATCTCCATTCCACTGAACGATGCCAAGTTATCATTACATTCAAACTGCATTTTAACAGCTTTCTAATTTTCAGGGCTTTTCACCTTTGCATTAATAAACTCTCAAAATCTGAGAGCTGTTGAATTCATACCTTTCCCCATATCCTCTGTGTGTTTCCTAGGGGAGTGACAGCAGGAGAGATTTGATCAAGGTCGAATTGAATCGAAACCACGGAGAGCCAGACAGTTGGCTCTGGAGCCTTGGCAGTGCCAGAAGCAAATGAAACCTCTCTGCATTTATCACTTCATTCAGTCCAGATGGGGCGTTTTCCCCATCCTGCAGTCATCATCCTGTATCCATAGAAAGCTCTGAGTGATATTTCTGTAGCATGTTGCTTCAATGAAGCTGTCCTAGAGTGGCTGTACCAGCGGTTTTGAAGTTGCCTCTGTGTCTCTCATGTGGTTAAGCTTACAGATGTCTTCTGTGGTCGCTCTTTCTCTATCAGTCATCGTTTCATTCTCATGCCTTCCAGATTTCCAGATACCTCCTGCCTGTGTCTGCTTGAAGAAAGGCACCCTGTAAAGCCCTCCCATGTATTACAAAAAGATCTGCTTCTGGTTTTGCTTCACATAATGCAATGTATGTTTTGCAAAAACCTAGGAACTGACAATCAGATTATTGATCACAGCCAACAATTCTGGCTCCTCTGTGTCTAATCCTACACTCCCCCCTGGAAAGTGGTTTTAGATTTGTTAAATGAATTTGAGGCTGATGAAAAGCTAAGGTCAGACGCATGGGCCTTAAGCAGACAGAATATAGGGAGGAACTATTTATGTCATGTGCCCTTCTAATTAGACTCAGTCGCATACTGTACAGTTCCTGCAGCTCAGGCTATCAGTCTTCCTTGGAAAAAGGCTTTTATCTGCCCAACATTCTGCACCAAATCAGGTCAGATTTGGCTCATTTTCAAACCTGGCCCATATTCTGCACAGGAGAAGTTCAAGGCATTGAGCCCTCCTGCCCATCCATTGCTCCCATGTGCCAGCTGGAAAGGGAGTTCAGAGAGCAACTGCTGTCAGTTGTGTTGGCTCCCTCTGAAAACAGACTGCAAGAATGGGACAAGAAAGAAAGATGAACACAAGGAGCTGGGAATTGGATGGCTCAAAGTTCAAGCTTATATTCAGACATTCAGTCACAGTCCTCCTCAGGATGAGATATTTGGGGCATTTGCAAAGCACAGAGTAGAAAATAATATACATATACCTCAAATCCATGAGTCTGGACCCACTAGGGTGAATCCAAGCAGCTCAGTTCATGCAGAGAAGATAAGGTGCTCCCTTTTAGGAGCTTTCAAGCTCAGCTGGCTCTGCTCCCTGGTATTGTGTCTCTGCATTAACAATAAGCCTCCTAACAAGTGGCTTTGCTGTTTTTAACACAGACATAGCACTGCCCAGGTGTGTCCAGAGACCAGCTGAAACCAAGCAAGAACATGGGTCTGCACTCTATTCCTGACACAAGGCCTTAGTGTTTTGCTGGCTTTACCCCTCTAACAGCTCAGGCTTTGCAGGCACTTTTTAAAGCAGACCTGATTATTTGACCACTCCAAAAATCGAACAGAAAACAAAACTGCTGGGCAAATTAAAAAGAAAAAAAAACCCTGATAGCATCACCATCCTCAAGGCTATGCTACCACAAGGAAACCTGTACCACAGGCTGGTTTCAAGGTGTTTCCTCTCCAAAACCCTTTTTAAAGAGCTGAGTAACCTCGTGGGCTTTGCACAGGGCTCCGAGCTGGTGTGAGCAGGGCTGCAAAGGTGTAGCCAAGCACAAAATATGACCCTGGCTTAGCTCAGCCTGCCTCTGGCAGGGCTGTGCACAAAGCCACAGAGCCTGTGTGAGAATGCCCTCAGTCAGGCTCATAAAATGTTGTAGTTTGCAGCTGAGAAGGGATAAATTAAACTAACAAGCATGACAGCTATTTAAAAATAAGAAATCATGTTTCATGGGGTAAAACAACATCTGAGGCCCCAGAGAGTCTGTACTTTGTGTTTTTAATAGTCCTCTCGCTGCAACAACACTCTCTCCTCCACTTAGCCGGCATGAAGACCCCAAGTTCAAACATTTCCCCACTGCTCTCTCCCTGGTTTACTGCAGCTCTCATCTTTACTATCACTCTGGATAACTCTTTTGTGAGGAGAAGGGCTCATTAGCCAGGAATTGATAAACAAAAAGGAGGGTGGAGGCAGAGGTCCCTGCTCCCCAAAGCAGGCTCCCCTCCCGGGGGTGGTGGTGGCCTCCCACCCAGGACGGCTCCGTGCAGCCCCCAGCTGCAGCCTGTCTGAAACGTGCTGGGGACAGGCTGTCAGAGGGCTGAGCTGTCCCATGCGGGCCCTCTGGAGGAATCATGTGCTGGGGATATGAAAAATCTACGTCTCAGAAGCCTCTGCAAAGGCAGAGTGAGGCTGGTTGCCTTGGGCCAGTGTGTGATGGGTTCTGGCACCCAGGGAGTGGGTGGGTGCTGGTGGCTTTGGGTTACAGAGGTAGCAGAAGTTCATGAATCCCCATTGTAAGGGAATTGAGGACTTACCTCCTGCAAAAGTCTCTTTTTTTTTTTTAAGAAACCACGACACCCATGCCCATTGGTGTTGCCTACGAGCTCCTAGCTCTCTAATGCTTTAAGATGAACTAAAACCAATTGAATGAGAATGTAAATGCAGTTAAAAGTAGCTTTGAGGCAATTTGGCAATGATTGCTAATGGCTAACTTCTTCAAAGGAGGATAAATTTCAGGATAAATTCCCTGTGAGAACAGAAAATCTGTGACAAGATTACATTAATGAAAAAGATCATCGTGTAACCAACCAACTTCTTATACAAATCATTTCATTGCCAGTCTTCCAGATGACACAGTACTCTGTGTCTGTGTGTTCTCTGTGGTCATTAGCATTGGCAAAGACAAAAAAAAAGGTGTCAAAGTTATTTAAGGCAAAGCAGAACATTTTTCCACTAGAATTTTCACATGGTGACTGCTATGTGAATTGGGAAGCTGAGGCAGGGAGGTTCAGGGCTGGTTACAGGTAAGACCATGGTTTATTCTTATGCATGAAACTCTCAGTGGCTGTTATGATTTAAAACTCTCCTGAGCAGAAGCTGATTATCTTGTCTGAAGTTCTAGGAAACCTTCAAAGAAGAGTATTTCTCTGTGAGACTTTTAACCAGGGCAGATAATTATAGGATAAGGAAGACAGGTTTTAAACTAAAAGAGGAGAGATTTAGATTAGATTTTAGTAAAACTGTGAAGGTAGTGAGCCACTGGCACAGGCTGCCCAGAGAAGCTGTGGCTGCTCCATCCCTGGAAGTGTCCAAGACCAGGTCGGATGTGACTCTGGGTGACCTGGTCTAGTGGAAGGTGTCCCTGCCTGTGGCAGAGGGGTTGAAACAAGATAATGTTTAAGGCCCCTTCCAACCCAAACCATTCTGTGAGTCTGTGATTCTGTGGTCTGCCTTTTGAAAGCAATCCAGAGTCCAAAAGACATGTTTAAAATGAGTCTAGATGAGTATACAGCATTTACCTTGCCTGGTTCTCCAAGCGATAGGAAACAAGGGAATTTGATTTTATCTAAAGAGGAGTTGAAGAGGAGGAGTTCATCCCTCTCCATGATTTTACAGTTTTATCCTCCCACAGGGCAAGAGGAACAGCAGGCCCTGAGTACCTAGAATTGTCAGATTCAGCCTCAGTATGGACCAGGTGAGTTTTTCAGAATTGATAACTTGGTGAAGCTGAGCAGAAACAGCCAGCTGCTTTCTGCAAACACCCTCGATCTTCCCATGGATTAAGAAATCACTTTTTTGTGGGCAAAACCTGATTTTTTGGCTGATGACAATCTGCACATGATCTGAATTGGAGATAAGCTGTGTGCTCAAAGTGTTAGCCAACTACAGAATGCCTTTCTGCAGAACTTGCTGGAACATTTGTCATTAGCAATGTCTGTTTTTGATGAAAAATAGCTTCACAACTGTGATAGAATTTTTTGCAGGAAAAGTATCTCTTTTTTTCTATTTCTTGGATAAAAAGACTGAAAATAATGTGGAAGCCAAGGCTTTACTCTGTAGTATTCTCAGAATTTAAATATTGACTTTCATTTTCTTTCTTCATTTTTTCCTTCTTTCTTCTTTTCTTGCAAAGAAAATATACACTTCTCTGTTTTGTACCTTTTTTATACATTTTATATTTAATTTTTTTATACCTTTGCACAACTGTTCTTTTTCTTTCTCTTAATTGAGAAAAGGTAAAAGAGAGGATAACAGTGGAGAAAAAGAAGACAAACTATAAAAAACACAAATATTTTAATTTTCTAAGAAACCGTAATCAAGAAAAATGTTCTATTCATAGCATGAGCATTATCAATTATTATTAGTAATTATTATTCTTCCACCCCTCCCATCTTATTTAAAGGTTTAAAACCTTTATTTCCTCATGCATGTAGATGACATTTGTTTCTTCTTTTTTGCTTTTCAGGACTGGCCCAACTCCTAAGCCTTATCTTTTTATTCACTTCTCCCACTTTGCACTGGAGGAACATTTTCAGAAACTTCCATGAGACTTGGAATAGAAGATCCTGTTTTGAAGATGAACACAGGCTCTGGGGAGCTGCATCAGACCCAGCTGGTCTCAGCTTGTGCCCACGTGCCAGGGCTGTGACCCACTGCTGTGTCACTGGGCATTTCCCAGTGGCTTTAATTTAATGAGTTAACAGCTACAGTAAAGAGCGAGAAATGAGGAATTAGGGGCTGCATCCCTTGGGATGCTCCAATACAGCAGCCACATCACAGATCTCCTTTCCTAGGTGCATCAGAGGCAGCCAGAGGGTCACTTTGTCCATGCCAGGCAGGACCAGCAGCAGTGCAGATGGTGAGTCTGTAAAGGCTTTACCAATCCAGGATTTTGATCCTTGGGACCAAAAATGGCCTTTGTTCCAAACAGAGAAGCCCATGAAAAACAGTCACAAGAAATAACTGGATCTAAGATTTAACTGGGAAACAGTTTCATCAGAATCAGCTGTGGAAGCCTGCATGCCACATAAGGCATGTGCAGCAAGCGAAGCGCCTCTTGAAGGAAAAAAGAAAAAATACAAATAACCCAAACACTGACAAATACTTTCAGAACAAAGGAATAAAGAAGACTGTGTCTTGCAATATCTGGGCACTCATATAAACACTCCTTTTTGCAGAAACATTCGGCTTCTTTCTGCTCCCTTAGTGAGTGTGGATTTGGATATTTGTCGATCCATGGACTATTCCACAGCCTTGGGATGTGATGAGAAACAAATGGGCCTGAGCTGTGTGGACACTCACACGCCACATTAAACAGAGCTTGCTTTACACCTGCAGCCTTGCTGCCAAGAGGGATGTCTGCCAGGGGCCTGGATGTGCAGGTCTGGCTCAGACTTGTTCCTCTCCCCTCATTGTGCCTCTAAAAATGGACCCTCAGGGCATAAAATTAGGCATGTACATCCCTTAAGATAATTTCTGTACAGTAATGGTCAAACCTCAAGGACTAAGAGTATTTTTTAGCTTCACTTCATTCTTGTAGATGACATTTATAAAAGTTCTTTCCTTTTATGTTTTAATGTTTTGCTCTGCCTTGGCAGAATGTTTGTATGATTTTCTCTTTGAAAAGTGGCAGACTTTTAAAATTAAGAATAAAGAGATTTCTCCAAAGCTAAGGAAGTTGTAGCATTTATACTCATATTGACACATGCTGCATTTTATGATTGGAATGTTTACTTTTATGCTCATTTTTCTCTCTTCTCCATCTTTCAACCTTTTCTTGAAATTTTTCTTTACTCTTTTTTTTAATCCCTTCGAGGTAAAATGCTCCCCAGCATCACACCCCATAGTTTTTGAGTGTGTTTAAATTTATTCAAATTAATTCATCCATCCCAGTAAGAGGGAACATTTAATAATGCCACTGAACCCCTGGACTTTATCAGTAGCCACTTCCAGTGAAAGAAGCTGTTGGTTTCTTTGGTAAAACAGATGCAGGTCATGGATGGTTACACTAAACATCGTGTGAGTTTGTCAGCCAAAAATCAGCTAAATACCCAGATGCAGCTCACCAAACACGCCTGACCTGAGGTGCTTTATAAAATATCACCAGTCTTTAGCTTTGCCTCCTTTTTCTACAGACCTCAGTGAACACCAGGTATGGACAGCATGAATCCCTCTCTGTATTAGTAATTCATTTATAAGAATGGCAGAGAGGGATACGTTTAGTCTGACTCTGACATTCCTATTCCTGTCCTAATACAGAACTGTACCCCCTTCTCAGAAATGCTGTGGTAACCCTTAGCGCGAAAATTAATTGTTTCAGTCATGTAGACAACTCCAAAAACTGCTAAAAAACAGCTGTCAGGAATATGATCCCACAGTACTTTCACAATGGGAATTGCTATTTTGTTTGTGAGAGAGGGGTGTGGGAATTCTCCTTATCAAAATGAGTTAACACACTTTCACTGAAAGATGGCCAGCTTGAATGATAAAAAGAGCAGAAAAAACAGGTTGATTCTGCTGTCATTAAAGATTAAAAATTTAATTCTGACGCAAGGAAAAAACCTGATACTAATGTAAGTGAGGGTAATTTTATATTATTCCAGTTTTTATAGTTGTCCTAGGTTCCCTGGAGAAACCATGTTGCACTGAAGACGTTTCAATGCTCAGGAGTCTCTGAGCCTTTTCCCATCTTACAGGGCAAGGCCAGGGTATCCTTCTGTCTTAGAAAACATTGTGCTTTGATAACTTTTGAAGGCCTTTTACATTCAGGCATGTTAGAGCAGGTCTTGGTCTACTCCATTTCATGCCCACCAAGTAAAGCATTATGGAAAATATCCCAGGATCTACAAGAGCATGAAGTTGTCTTTTTGCCACTAAGCCGAGTGGTGAGTAAGCTTCTGGATGTGGCCTTGAATTTTCAACATAGTCAGTGTTTGGGCTCTCATTTTACTATTCATTTCTAGAAGGAGATCTGTCAGAAACATAATGATTTTTTTTTTTTATTTCTAGAATTTCCTGGCACCATTTTAGTTCACACAGACACCTCACCCTTGAGTGTATACTCATCCATGCCCCCAAAGCTATGCAGATTGCAGATTCACCATCACTGGTGCCATAGAGAAGTCAGAACCCCAAGCAACATAGCTAAAAGTGGGTTTGAGTGTTCATATGTGCAAGGTAGCTTCAGCTGAGATGAGGACTGTGGATGCTGCTGAGATATGCAACGAGTCTACAAAAATCCAGTGCTGAGGTGGCCTGTCCCACATGGTCTGCTGCAGATCAGCCCTTCCTCCCCAGTGTGGTCGCTGGGCAAGCCATGACTCCTGAGGGCCATGGCACAGCCGCCTCCCCAGGGAATCCTTCGGGAGGGCCCAGCTCCTGCTGCCACCCAGAGAGCGCCGGGGAGCGCGTGGGGAGGGACGGTGTGAGACGCGTGCGCGCAGGCACCGCGAGTTACGGGGTGAGAAACCCCGCACACAGCCCTGCTGACTTCAGAAACCACAAAAATGATGAAATTATTGCCACATTATGAGGAGTGATCCCATCTTAGTTTTATACCCTGTGTGAGGCAGGAGCCCTGGTTCTTTCTCATGTGCTCTTTAGGGGTTTCCAGAAGTTTCTCTGCTTTCTGAAGTTCAGGTTATTTCACACCTTCTGCTGGTACTTTCTCTTGCAGGACCCCTCTCTGTTACCACCAGTACAGTCACATATACCCTGTGGCTGTTCCTGAACAGGTCCCTCCAGGAAGAAAGTTGAGGCCAAATGAGAATTTGATTCCCTTATATTGCCTCTGGCATTTCTTCATTTTGTAGTAATATTCATGCAGAGGACTTGCATGTTAAACTGAAATCAAAACAGAAAAGAGGCAGCACTAACAGTTCAGATATTTGTCTTAGTGTAGTTCCTTGCTTAGAGCCAGAAGCTGAGGGGTGGGGTGCAGCAGTTCTAGCAGAAAGAGATCCAGTCTTGAGAGGAGAGAGATTACCTCCATCCTCAGAGACTGGTCCAATATCTAATTATGCTCAGGATAATAAATTTACTTTTTACTTCCTATTCAGCTTTTTCCTGACTTCAGCTTGCAACCACTAGACCCTGTCTGTGTAATTAAAGACGACTGAACCTTCACCACCCATTGCTTCTACAGGCAGCCATGGCCTGTGACCAAGACACTTCTTAATGTCATCCTGATAATCTAACTAAAATAATTTAAAATATTCTAGAAATGCATGCTTTAAGTAGAGCAAAATCAAACCATAAGGAATTTGGAGCTGTATTGCTGAGGTAGCATAACACTGGATGCCTTATGTGTACATAAATATGTACATTTTAAAGTTTCAGCAATTAACATACCATGCAGACAGAAACTGTGGAGTAAATGTAATAGCAGAGGCTTTTGTTTTCCTATGCTCTGACTCATTTCACTTAGTTAGGTACTTTTTGCTGCTGTAATTTTGTTTTATTTGGGTATTTCCTTAAACCTTAAAAACTTAACTTTGGTCAGTGCTGTCAAACAAACCAGAGCCATGCACAGGCTGGGTTCTCAGTTAACATCCTGCTCCTGCTTGGCTCAGGGAAAGGAAAGGACTGCAGAAAAAATACAATTTTCCCCTTCTGCTGGTTACTTCTGAGGGCAGTGGTCTGTAACTTGAGCAGTGGCACACGAAAGCTGTTGGTGTGCTGCTCCCTCGTTACTGACAATGGCTCATGAAACCTTCACAGGAGGTATCAAAACCTGTCCATAATGAATAACTCTGCTTTCATGTCAACTACTTAAAGACAAGATTTCTCCTCCAAGATCAACAGATTACATTAAAAAAAAAAAAA
>VYXF01008533.1:258860-370711 GCA_013397295.1 Polioptila caerulea
AAAAAAAAAAAAAAGCATTTACAGAATGTATTATTTCAAACAGATAAAGAGCCAGAAGAAACACAGATCTTGTTTAAGAACTGAAGCCCATTTAATTTCAGGCTGCCTCACAATCATTCTTTCCCCACTTCTCTACTCTTACCAAAATCCCTTTGTGATTTTTCTCAGTTTACTGTGTGCTTTTCTTCTATGCTGGCTCCACCTAAACATGCCTGTCCCAAAGGTCCAGTTTGAATTGCAAAAAGCAAGGAATGGTTTTGAAGGCTAAAGAGCTAAAATTTAGGGCTTTAATCAGCCACAAACATGACCAGGCTGCACCTTGGCATAGAGTGATACCCATCCTTCAGCTTTGATGGGTGTTCAAAAATAACAGCTTCCAGTCAAAAAGAAGAAAAGAGGCTAGAAATGCAAATATGACGAGGCAGTTCTAGATCTACTGCTTTCAGAACTAGAGATTCCCAGAAGTGAGCATATTGCTCATATATTTCTTCTCAGTATTATCATGGGGGTTGAGGTTTCTTACTTGATTTGCCATGTGTTCAACCCTGTAATTGGTTAATTGCATTTCTTTATTGGTTATTCCACAAACCACATCTAAAAATCCTAATGCCAGAAGCAGTAAGGTAATTTCCAAATAAATTCTGTGAAGGAAAAGCTAAAAATCAGATAAAAATACTAGTACCGATCTAGTCCTATGTATTTTCAAGTACTACTTGAAACTTCTCCTACTGCCACTGCTATGTTCTGAAAAATTCATTAGGACACTGTAACACTTCTCTGCGTGGCAAAATTCCTGTTTGTGACAGCATGGAAATATACAAAATACAGTGAAAGACATTCATATCCAAGTTATGCAACTGTCAACGTGTTCATATTTTAGTCAAAATCCACTAAGCGACGGGAATGTGACATCCCTTTGAACTGATTTCCAGTTATTTTTGTTTGCAAATAGTTTGAAGTCATTAATCAACAGAGCTTCCTTGAACCATTAACAGAACTGCTGCTCTGCTTGGTTGTTTCTCTTTGAAGGGGATTACAAAACCATTTGCTGTAGTTTCAATCCACATGGGTTCCTGCTCTGAATTGCATGCTAGGTTTTGAGATGGAGCAAATTCTTCATCTGGTTTCATGTCAAAACCATCTGAAGTCAGAGAGTTTTGCACAGAACTGATGCAGAGCCATAAATTGTCCAAGTTCAGCGTGGGTTGGCCCAACTGTGTTTTCTTGAGAAAGGGTGGGACTGGAGCAAAGCCTTGAGGGAAAATGAGCTAAGTTTCAAATAAAACTCAAGACTATGCAAATTTTACATGACTTCAGGTTTCACAACCGGCATATTTGGAATTCTTTCCCTATTCTTTTGTCCAGAAAGTGGGACCTGGCCCTCAGTGTTCTTCAGAAAGGCTAGCAGAAGATCAGCTGAGGAAAGAAAATTTACCATGTTTCTCTGCACAAAGTTCCACATATTTTTACTCCAGAGTACTCATACTTCTGTTATGTTCACTTCCCTAAACAGACACACATGCAAGCTGGTGGACCTGGTGTGTCATTTCCCACATTCAAATGTACAATCTATGTTCAGTCACAACTGGACACAGAAAACAAAGGAGGATGCCATCATTTGTTTGGGCAAATGCAAAGCTAGCCAGTGTGCATTGTGTGCTGGGGATCAGAGGCTGAGAAAAACAAATGTTAATTTCTCAAAAATAATTCGAAATAAACAAATCCGGGGAAAAAAATCCTCTGACATTTAACAAAAGTATACCCCTGAGGAAAACAGAGTCTGATTCTGCAGCAGGAAAAATTAGAAAGCATATATGCTTGTTGGATAAATCAGCTTTGCCAGATTCTCAGTCAGCAAACTAGAGCACAGTTTGGTTGGAGCTAGCATTGTATAGTAATAAAATTATTTTAAGAAATATGCACTCTCAAGAATTATTTATTTCATCTTCTTTATGAGTTCCTACTTCTCTTTCAGATGTCTTATTGCAAAGCAGGAGCTGAAAGTTTTAGAGAGAATGTTTAAATCCTATCTCATCTTCCTGAGCTGCTTCATGTGTGCAAAGTATCAATTTCAACTCAGCACAAGAAGCAAAACGAAGCTTTTAGGAGTATCTCCTGCTAGAATAATTGGTATAACTGGAAAAAATAGATAAGCTTTGGGGTGTACAAGCAGGACCTTAAAGTGCCAAAAAACATGTTTAACATTTTCCATTGATAAAAGCCATTACTCACCGAAGTGTGTCCTTCTGCTTGATCAAAGCACCATAAATCTAAAAAAATAAATCCAGCTAGCACTGCCTGGGAACAGATATCTTCAAACACTGTTTGTTGTCCCTTCAATGATGACAGGGCAACCCTGAAAACTGTGTCCATGATTTGATTTTCCAAATGTAGTAACCCAGTGCAGTTTGAGAGAGCCTAAAAGCTGTAAGACACCCACATGGGCTGGGGCTGTGTCACACAGGACCTGCAAAGGGTCTGGTGGGGGCCAGGTGAGCCACCAGAGATATCTCAAAGGCTCTGGGTTACAACATTTAATCAACTGAGTTCCATCAGTGTGTCATAAGTAGAAAGCATTGACACTGAAACCAGAGTTTATAAGAGAAAAGGCCTGCTGTGGTGGTAATTTACTTTTTTTTTACCTAGATTGATTTCATCTGGAATTAAGTTTTAAAATGGCATAAAAGAATGGGTATAAATCAAACATCTCTCCCTTTTTCACAAACTTTCAATAAAGGAAGATGTTATTGATGTATTGGAAATATGATGGTTAAGTTTCCTAGAGAGACACATGTACAGGACAGTGCATAAACCTGGCTATTGTTCTACCAAAAAAAGTTGGAAATTGATTTGAAAAAAAACAAATATCTTCCGAGCACTGAGATTAAAACCCAACAGAGTTCTTGGGCTCCCAATGCTTATTTGGACACCTGAATTGGTACTGAGACCAAGAGGAATGAATTGTTAGTTCCACGCCCATGTGCTCTCTGGACAAATCCAGTGCACCTGGATTTCTTCACTCAGTAGGAATAGCAAGACTGCAAGGGTAAGTTCCATTTGGTTTTGAGGTTTTTTTCAAAACCTCCTCCTCGACCTGACACTTCCAGGAATAGAAAATATGATCAACATTCTGCTGAAGTTTATAACTGCCCATGTTGAGTGGTCACGTCACCGGTGATGATCATCCTGAGCTTCTCCAGAGCTGATCCATGGCTCTGGGGGACTTCTCCACAGCATGAAATCTCAGGGCTTATTGTGGATTTGAAAGTGCTTGAGCTTGAGGTGGAGGGTTTGATCTGAAGTGAGTCTCTGTCCAGCTTCTTTGACAGCAGCTATCAAAATTGTGCAAAAGCCTACAAATTTTTGCATAATATTTATGCACATGAAAAAGGTACCTGTTATCAACAACCCTAAGGAATGTTTTGGACTTAGGACAAATTCACTTTTGTGGGGTTTTTCTTTAATATTCTTCTACAATCAAGTCAGAACTCCTTACACACCTGCAGAACTCCCACTGAGCAACTGTCAGGATTGCACAGTATTAAACCAATCTTGGCATTTCAGTGTCCACTAATTATAAACACATCTGTTTAAGGGAAGTTAGAGGAAAGAAAATCTCAGCATCAATGTGTTTGATGCATGTGTTTGTTTCCCCTTAGAGTGAGGGTGGGAAAACACTACCTTAAAAATCTGCAATCTTCATTTATCTTGAAACAAATGCAAACTCTCCCTCAGCTCCCCTGGGGAACATCACTGAAATATGGAAGACTCTCAGGGAAGATGAGCAAGCCTGAGGGCAAACTCTTTTTGTAAATGTGCTCATGCCTGTTAGAACTGATTTAAGATAAAAATAAAATTTGGAGAAAGCAACCAAACTCAGGTTCAGGTAGAGGACTTGCACATGGGATCACTGGGAAATAGCTGTCTCTGCAACGTCAGAAAATTTTGGATCATAGAGTTATATAAAATCCTCAGTTGGAAGGGACTCACAAGGATCATCAAATCCAACTCCTGCCCTGCCTAAGTCTACCCCAAGAATCCACCATGTGCCTGAGAGCCCGTGCACATCTCTTAAAACTTTGTCCAGTTGAGAGCTGTATGTGGCTGTAGATGCTGTCTCCTCTCACCTCTTGAATGCTGATGTGGGTCCAGCCTCGTGTTTCTGGCCTTGTGAGTTAACTGTCTTGCTCAGAAACAAGTTTGTGAGACTGAAATATTCTATTGTTTATCTATTTTAGCAAAGAAAGCAGTGAGAGCAAAAAGGTCTCCATTTCATTTATACAATTTTCCTCTTTCACAGTAGATGATCTTGGCAGCAAGACCTCTTATGTTATAAGAACGGTTTTCATATTCAAACAAATATCACATTACTACAGACAATAGCATATTACTACTTGGTGGTCTGAAATCCCATGTCTTGAACCTTTTGTATTAATGTGGATAAGAACTAATGATCCTGGAGTCAGTAGTGTCAGTCAGTGTCACAGTCATCTGAGAAGGGGATGCTTTGTCTCTGTTTTTGTTTGAACTTCAACTCCCACGGGAACTTTGCTCACACTGGGCCCTTCTTGACCCAAATACTTCTTGTCTCCCTTCACATGTCCCTTGTTAAAAGTAGCCAGATAGCCAGTAAAAAGCTATCAGCAAAAGAGTGGGTTCTCCAGACATCACGCTGTCTGTCAGCCTTTGGTCCTGTGAGCAACACCAGCCCAAATTTCATCCCACTGGTCTGTCACTTTTTATCTTGCATTTAAATGTATTTCATGATCAACAGAAATTGCTTCAGCCTGTGGTGTCCAGCAGCTATTTTTTGGGAGAGGATCCAGCTGGTGCAGAGCAGGCAGTGGTTTTGCACCACGGATGGGTGAGCTGCAGTCACAGCAGCCCATTCATCAGGGACATCGGCCCGCTGATGGCTCCAGGGCAACATTCACTGCTCAGCCAGATACTCTGGAGTCATCCTGTCTGCCTCGCAGTGCTGAGAGTCCTGGCAAGCCAGTTTATCTCTTTGCACTGATACTTGCAGCCCTGCCTGGACCGAAGCTGTGGGGCTCATCAGCACATTAGCAAAGCTGAGAAGGAAATCTTAAATCCTTCATGACCAGACTCTGGTACTTGGGATGATCTGGGTGGGAGATGGGGACAGAGGAATCTGACCTTTGTGAGTCACCACCAGTATCAGCAGCATTTTGCTCAATCCAGGGGATTTTCCCTGGCACCACTCGTACCCCTCAGCTCTGCAGTGCTTTCCTGGAGAAGAAACCCAAGGTGGACTGACTATATTTTGCCATGCCCCTGAATAAAAGCCCTGCACAGTTCAGGGACACAGCTGAAGAGAAATTCAAGCTGACCCCCACTGTGGCTTGCAGGATAACCAAACCTTGGGCTTGGTTATCTGACAGTGTAAACAGCAAAGGCCATTTATTCACAGGGTTTGGATGAGTACATGGACAATCAGGTTTCCTGGGAAGTGGCACCAAGCCTGCCAGAGTTCAAGAAACATTTGGACAATGCTCTCAGGCACATGGTGTGATTCCTTGGTTTGACCTAGGCAGGGTCAGGAGTTAAACTCTTGATCCTTGTGGGTCTCTTCCAACTCAGGATATTCTATGATTCTACAAACCAAGGGCAGTCCTTGGCTGCAGCTGCCATGGTGGCAGAGGACACGAAAAGGAACAGGCAGCGAAGCTGGAACTGTTTCATATGCCATAAAACCAGCAGAATATCCTCCCCTGGGTCACTGCATTTAAATCAGCAGAGGATCAAGCTTGTCCTGCTAATGACTCAGGTGATGCCTCTGAGTGCTCTGCTGTTATGCTGAGACCATGAAGTTGGATGTGAGCAAAATTCCTGTCTGGTTAAAATAGGGTGAACTAAAGGACAAAGAAACAGCTCTGTTATTGTCTAGACTTCCAGATCATATCCTTAGAGGCTGTGATGCAGTTTATTCAGTAGAGGAAATAAAAACTGCTTGGATAAAATCTTCTTACACATTCCCATGCTTTACTCTCTTGTGAAAATGTTTTTAGTGTAGAACTAGACCACTTCAATGATATGCACTCCTTCAATAAAAAAGGATGACTCACACCTCTGCAAAGGAGATAAAAGATGTGTGGAAACCATAAAAACACTAAACCAGTGTAAAGCCAGTAAAGCCACCTATCTTCATGGAATATTTTAATGTCTGTCTTGTTCTTCCAGGAAAGCTATGGGGCAATTTACACCTTTAAAAAGCCTCAGCTTGTAAATATATATCTAAAATAGCTTTCTAAAGATGGTTCTGTAAAACAGTTTTTAAAGGACTGATATGGGGTTTAACAGGGCATTCTAGATTTTAACACCCTGAGCATTATATTAGACATACCTTCTTCATGTATAAATATAATGGAAAGGAGGCAGAAAAGCCTCCAACAGGGATGGCAAACAGAGAGGTGCTGACAGGGTAAGTGTGTTCCTCAGCAGAATCCTAAGTGATTAGTAGTGCCATAAGCAGAACAATTAGACCCAACTCCCTGTTCCCACCTGCCTTGTCTCACCTTACATGGAGGCCATGCCTGTTCCTTTGGGCCACCTTTCCCTCTGGAGTCCCTAGCTGCACCCCAATAAATCTTGTCCATCCCCTATCCCAAGTGCTGTGGAGCCTCGTGGTTAGGGCTCAGCTTGGCAGACCCATGTCTCCATCCCCCTGGGAAGCCTTTAACCACAAGCCTGGCAAGCAAAGTGAAACACTGTCACCATCTGTCTTTGATCTAAACTTAGTGCAAAGTCTAGGGACAATCACAGTCACTTGATCTCATTTTTGGGTTACCTCCCAAGGCAGATTATCTCCTTCCTCAAGTCCCAGTGAGATGGGTCTCCCTGAGGTGTCTGCTGACACCTCAGTGGCTTTTGGTACCATTTGACAGGATAAAAAGTACCTGAGAGAGTAATCAGAGTCTGCCGTGGACAGAGAGGAGCCTTTGTGGGCTGGGTGGCTGAGAATACCACAACCAGAGCATTTTAGACTCTAACTGTCCAAAAGTTTGACAGTTCCTTCCTTTTGTGTACACACACACACACACACACACACACACACACACACACACAAGTTGTTATATATTCAGTGATCTGTGGCTGTACTAAGGCTAACCTCAATTAAAATGTGCCTTTGCAGGCAAAGCGTGGCGATGCACAGGGGTCTACAGGGCAGTGAGGGTTCCTGGATTTCCATGAGGTTCATGACAGGCCTCAGTGCAGCTGGCACAGATTTTGTTATTAATCTGGCTGCAGCACTCTTACTGCACATCCCACCAAAGTGAGACCGACGAGACATCATATGGTCTAAGTTTAGTCTAATTTAATCTGTTTTAGAAGTGCCTGGTATATTTTACTGGTATCACCCCAAAGCTGAGCATGCAGCTGAGCCTGCAGACAAGGAGGGGAGGGTGATTTGCTGTGACAGGACTTCTGTCCTGGCCAGCAGCAAATCATTAGCCTGAGCATTTAATGGCGACATCACTTATTCCATGAATGTTCTGATGTAACATAAAATCATAGGCAGCCACTCAGGCTGGTGTGCATAAATGTCTCCTAGTTATGGAGCTGCTCCAGATCTGGGATCATGTAAGGAGATGTATGCATCACTGGTCAGAGGTGCCCAATTTGGATGCAAAAATTAGGATTTTATGCCAATGGTGGAAAGCAGGCCTCTTTGGGAGGGTGCTGAATTAGGTTGCTGAGAGGGCTGTAGCCAATGTGAAGAAATGAGTCTCCAGACTGAGATAAGCAGCCCCCATGAGGTGCCTACCCCTCTGATAAACTCCTACAAACCTCTAATCACCAGTATTTGATAAGAGCTGTGCAGGGAGGCAAGGTCTAAAGCCACATAATTAAATCACTTCAGGATACTCACACTTTCCATAGTTCATCAGCAATGTAAATCCAAGGTAATTTATATTTTTGTAATATCTGAAAAGTGGAGGCTGAAAGACATTTTTAAGATATTAAAGTAATAAATATCTCTTGAATTTGTCAAATGTCCATACTTTGCTGTTCTCTCTCTGTCAGTAGGCTCAGCTGTGCTCAGCTCCCACCCACCACCCCTTTATGGTGCAGAGAAAAGGGAATCCATTGAGATTGTTATATCATTTTCTGATTAAAAATTGTTTCCCCCATTTGCTGCACTTTTCTGCCTTGCTGCCAGGCATGTGACCACTACTTTACACATCCCAAGACATTCAAGCATGATTCTAACTCCTTTTTAGAAAAGAGCAAGCGATGAACAGCTTCTCCCTGCTTTGGATCATGCCATGGATGACATCAAAGTGACTTGTGTGCATCTAGCGGTACTCTGGAGAAGAACTGAGAACTCCTTTATGAGATCTTGTAAAGCCAGCACAGAGGGATTAGCATGCCATTAGTAATGCTGTGTGTCACAGTATAATTTATTGAAGCTGATTGGTAATTTCATCAGTCATTGCTGTTGTGCAACGCTGAAAAATCTGCAGTATTACATGGAGAAGGCAGTTCAATGGGCCATAATGTTTAGGGTAAAAGCAAGGGTAAAACTATGTAAAATTGTGGGGCAGTGTCACCCTGATTTTTCAGTTTTTCTGATGCACTTTCTAACTTAATGCTTTTCATAGTTCTTAGTTCTTTCTCACCCACGGGTGTTATAATTAGAACATGTTTACATTAAGACAAAGTTGTTTCCGTACTTTCTCTTAGAGTGGAAAACAACTGATGACCAATGGGATGGGAGAAGTGTCAGCCTTCTCCTCCAATCTCTGGTCTGTGTAGAAATACTATAAATTCAGAGTCAGATGTTTTAATACATAGTTTTTAACCTTCTCATCAAAAAGAATCCATGTGTGTGTCCTTGCGTGTCCCACAGCAACAGGGCAGTTCTTGTCAGCATTAGAGAACAAGTGTGATTAAGAGCCATCTCCACTGATGAGGATGCTGAAACACACTAAGAAACTTGGACACATATTCTTGATGAGCACAATACTGCCCTGTGCAGGAAAAAGGTAAAAATCACAGGGGGGGAGTCGGAGTCAGCCGTGCAGGGAGAGGAAGGTTTTTGAAGGCTGCTTCCTGGTACTTGGTTCTCCTGCAGAAATGCTGCTTGGAAACTCTGCCCATAGGAATAGTAATGGCCCCTGTTGGGATACTTCTTGAAATTAGCTGTTTGTTCGCTGCTCCCCCCTGCCTTGCCATAACCTTACTGGCATAAAAAACCTCAGCTTCTTTGCAAAAGCATTTTAAGCTCTGACTTTCAAGCATTGTAGCAGAGGAGAGGGTTACTAGCTCTCCCTCAGAGGCTTCGTGAGCTAAGGATTTTATACTTGATGCCATACCTCTGAGGAAACTACCTTTCATACACTGAGGAAATTATTAATCCCTGTCAGACTGCAGCACACTGAACTGTTCTTCTGCAAATGGTGTCATTGTGCCCAGAATATGGATACAGGAGAAGGAGGTGAGACCCACAAATAATGGCCTGAGGAATGGTCTGGCACTTCCTGGAATCTGTCAAAACTTCTAATACTTTGGCAGATTTTTCCCGTATAACTGTATCTTCCCATCTTTCTATCTATCTGTCTTTCTTTTATTTTTATCCTTTTCTCTTTTTGCTTTTTCCTTGTTTGTTTCCTTCTTTCTTCTGCCTCAGCACCTTGCCTTGCCTAGCCACCTTCCTAATTCAAACACACCCAGTTTACAAAGCTTGTATCTGTGAACAACATCTTCACATGCAGAAATAAAGTCACTTCCAAGCTTTGGCATTTGCAGGGGATGAGCCTGAAGTGTTAAAGTACAAACACTTTCTGATCAGCCATTCCCTTGATAACAGATGGCCCAATCTATGCTCCAAGATTGTCTTTAACTCTGTCTGACCCAACATAAAACCAAATGTTCATAAACTGCAGTTCTCCATACCCCAAGATGTCCATTTTTGGCTGTAAATCTGGAGCACATGCTGTTATCTGAGATTTGTAAGTCATGTGTGATACAGGGAGGTGCATTATCTTCCTTGGGGGTGTCTGATCGACACAGGCGGAGCAGTGCATCCGCCAACAGCTTCGGCTTCTCCAGGGAAACTTTCTCTGCCAGTGTTTTCCATGTGATAAAGTCATTTTCTAATTTCCTTGGATATTACCTCACCTGATACCTTGGGTAATATCCCAAGCCCAAACCATGGGAATCACAGGCATTATAGAGGCCAAAGGAATCACCCTGCGCTTGGATGGGAAAGGACCCCCGTGCACATCACTGGAACTTTGGTACAAGATCTGCAAGGATGAAAGCTACTTCTTTCCATTGGCATTAGTGTTGCCTCAAGGGCAGGAGAGCAGAGAAATAATTGCAGATGTAGAGCCCATGGAGCTGCTGAAATAACACCTCAAAGTTAATGAATTGTGAGGAATCCAACCATAGCTCAGATGTCTGGCTGAAAACACTCTTCCCCAGCTTTCGTTCAGCTGCTAATGGGTTGTGTCACACACTGCTGCTGAGAAAGGAACAGGGAGATATCTCCAACTCGCTGCTTGGCACACCCTCATTTAAGGAGGAAAAGGGCTGGATCTGCTCTTTCTGATAAAGCCACAAATTCTGTTAATCAAATGGATGCAAAAAAAGTATCACCTTTCTTATAACACATTAAACTTTTTTCTTAGGCTTCAGAATAAGAAAATAAGAGAGAATTTACTTTTAAGGTGTCCATAAAATAGATAAATGTTCAGGTTTCATTGAGGCAAAAAAATATATTTTCACAGGCATTATTTTTTGCAGAGCAGGGGGAAGGGGAGCTCCTAATCTGTTTATACTAGGATTAATATTAGGAATGAGTTAGTTTTTCCAAGGTTCAGCAGAGCATGAGGGGGAAAACAAAACAAAACTTATTTTCAGGAATGTTTACCAATGGGTTCTGGTCATGATTTGTGTTTTGAAACTTGGGAGGCCAGTTTTTGAGCTTCACTGTTAGTGTTTAATTTAAGGATTAGGAATTATTGAGTTAGGTTCATTAAAATAGCTGGGTTTTGTCCTTCGAAAATTTAAGAAAACATGGTGTAAGCCTTGGAAAGAAGGTCTCTTTCTGGGTAACAACAGCCTCATTCAGCCCTAAGCATATGGCTGTCTTTGTTTTAGAAACCTGTGTTAAAATAAGGGTAAGGCTCCCTGTTCCAGCAGAATCATCAGCTCTGTTCTCAGGGATTTACATAGCTCTCAATAATACTGGTTTAAGCCTTGAGAAATCCACTGAGATCCCAGCATATTACAACTACTGTAAGTGTGATGGGAGTAATTTCTTCCCTAAATTTCATGTTCGGTTCCCAGTTTGAAGCACCAATATCACAGACAGGATAAGGCTGGCAAAGGGCAGCTCTGAACTCCGTGTGTGATTAGAGGATGAAGATACTGAAATATTAAAAGAAAATTTTAATACCAAACCTTGAGGAGGGACAAGTTCCAGATCTCATCATGAGGACATCCTCTTGGAAATGCATGAATAGGACAAAGGTGCTTGTCCTATTGCAATGGGCTAGTCTGCAAAAGGCAGAATGAATGCCCATGCCCTGGCAGGCGGAGGACAAGGCTCCTCCAGGGCCAAACCTCACCCCTTGAGCTTCCCAAATGATTTGGAGCAGTCTGTGTGGCTTTGTGCCAAATGCATGGCAGGATCTTTGCACTGCCATTCTCAGCAGGTCCAGTTGTGCCTTCAGCCACTTTAATGTACCAGAATTCAAAGCAGCTGCCCCCTTACAGTGTGGACTAGGACCAGCCCCAACTTGTCTACGTGTGGTTGTGCTCACAAATGTCCCATTAATTGAGAACAGTCCTTAGTGGGTTTTCATTTCAAGAAGAGTTTTAGAAGTTTGGGTCACTATAAACAAAATTGTGCTCTGCTCTGTTTTGGGTATTTTACAGCAACTTGGCTCTTTTTTCCTGCAGCCCAACCAGCTGACTGTAGCTGGCAGGAAGACAGTGAATCCATTTTACGATGACTTTCAAAGTTTCAAAATGTGTTTTGGATCTGCCTTGGAGTGAAAACAAAACCTTTTGAACTTTTTTTGTACTGTGAAGTCGTGTCAAGACCATTTTTGCCTGGGAAGACTCTGAGCTTCCCTCTGTGATGCAGACTGTGAAGACAGCCTTGGCATTGCTGCTGGGTGTCAGGTGGCAGCTTAGAGCTCTGGAAAGAGCAGCTCAATGATGTATAGAAAAACCTGGAAACCCTCAGATATGGCTACAAGACAAGCTGGTTCCTAGACCAGAGGAGCTGTGGATGCCCCATAATTGAAATTGCTCAAAGCCAGGTTGGATGGGTCTCCACCTGATTTAGTGGAAGGTGTCCCTGCCCATGGCATGGGGGTTGGAAGGAGATGATTTTTAATGTCAGTTCTGTGATTCTATAATTCTACTCTGCACTGTTTCTCCTAGGTGGGATAGCTGATGTGACTTTTCTCAGGAATGCTGCAGCTCTTCCTAATGGTGTAGGGTCACAGTGACACTGAATTTCTATGACAACAAACTAGCCATGACCAAAGTGGATTTTAATCCTGATTCTCAGCCTCACTTTTCACTTTTCCACATACCACCAGCTTGCTGATGTTGATAACATTCTTCTCATCTTTCCTTGCTTAGCAGGGGGAGATACACTGTGCAATAACGAAATAAAAACAAAGAACAAAAAAAAGAGCCTTATCAGGCTTGAAACTGCCTTGTTTTCCTTCCTTGTGTTCTTATATTCTTCCAGCATCTCTGTTTCATTTGTTGTTTAAGGGAGATAAATTTACTGAAAAATGCAAGCTCTAGTCCAGAAAATACCAATTTTGAGTTAATTTTTCCAGGAAGAGTCCCTGACTGTACCTTATTTGTACTCAGTGGTGTATGTCAGCTGTCACATACTTTCAGACGTGTGAGGAATTACATCAGCATTGGATTATAGTGTATTTGATTTTGAAGAAAGGAGAAGCTGTACTACTGTAATAGTTATTTAAACCATATCCTTTTGAGTTTTTGGATGCCAGGCTCCCATTCACACGTAGCATACCATGCAGTCAAAAATAAGGGACCTGCCTTTGAGGGGAAAAAATATAAACAACACTTTTTTTTTTTCAGATGAATTACTCACTTTTTGTGTTAAAAAAAATTATTTCAGATAGAGCGCAGGAGAAAGAAAATTTGTAAATGTGATCTTTCAAACACAGGGGCTTCCTGCAAAAGGAAACATGAATCCATGGCAGGTGCTGTGATAGCACAAATCTCCCTGAAGAACTTTCAATCTGAATAGAAAACAGTTAGAAAAACTCTGTATTTTTAGTACATATCCTTATATACTCCAAATGGAGAAGCAGACCTGTGAGAGAGTGGATATTTTATCAGAAATATGTCATGTTGAAAACGGAGCCTCTCTGGGAAGGCTGTCAGATGCACTAACCACAAGATTATAATTCTTAGTTATTATCTTTTCAAAAGATTTCACATCATAATTTCTGCTATTCTGGTTAATACCACATTAAATGGAAAAAGCAACCTACTTGTCACATAAATTACTCGAGCAGACCTGCCACCAGTCACCCATAAGGAGGCACTGCCTGTTTTACATCCCTGATGATGCTCTGAGACTTATGAAGTCCACGTGGTTCACCCAGGCATTACCTCCACACAACCTTTGCCATCAGTTTCTGCCTCACATAGCAATTATTTCCACACATTGTTGTAGAGCTCATCTTACATGTTAAGATTAACTAAGAGCCAGATTCAAACCTGGTACCCAAGCAGCTGAACATCAAGGCATTGTCCAAAGAGCTGGCAAACACCAAGTGCCCAGCAGCCCTTCCAGATGGAGATTAGTAATTTTCCCCTTGCCCATCCCTGTTTCCCCATCAGACATAACTGGGCACCTATGATTTCTTAGCCACAAAGTACATGGTTTATATTTGAAGAAAGGCTTTTGTAAGAAAGATGACAGATTCACGTAAGCATCCAGTGAACTCATACTGTCTTCTTCAATGTTTATATTAACTTATTATGCTCTACTGTTCTCAAATAATTATATAACTATCCACAGTCATTTCAAACAGCCCTTCAACCCACATCAGCCTCATGTATAAACATTTGTGCTTTATACAGTCATTTTGTATGAAATTTGTCTGCAGGGCAACAGTTTGCTGTACTGTATGCCTTTTGTGAGATGACTCAGGCAGCAGTTAAGACTCAAAGTGCTTTTGATTCCCTTGCAAACAGTCTGTCTGCCTTCCCTGCTATCTGAAGCCCAAGAGCTAAGAAGGGGTTGCCCAGTATGGTCTGTGTCCAGAGTCCTGCTAATAAATCACTGAGCTGCAAATAACAGACACAAACAGATCCCAGGCATTTGGACCCCTTGCTCCATGACTGCAGGCATGAAGTCTTCCATCATTTCTTCTAAACAGGTCCAGTTTCAGCTCAAGCACCCATTGTTAATGGGTCTGATGCTGCAAGGTTGCAATTATATGGTTGTGTCCAAGCAGCATTAATTTGTGTCTCATTTGGGGTCATTAGCTTGAGCTCTGTCCTGCCTTAACCATAAATGCAGGAAAACACAGCCTATCTGGAAAGATTTGGTGACTTTCTGTCCTTTGAGGAGCAGTCCCATGCAGCAAAATAAAAAAGACCTGAAACTCCAGGAAATTATGCACAACTTAACTCTTAAAGAGACAAATACTCTTTGGAAAAACTTCAGGCATTCTTAAAAGCAAGAGTGCATAGGAGGAGTCACTGTCTGACTTCCCACCCTGCTTTTGGGCAGGGAAGGTGGAGAAAAAGTCCAGCAGAAAAAAAAATGTGTCATCATGACAAGCGTATTCATCTCAGAGTGTAAAAAGTGCCCAGGAGACAGTGAATCCCATCAACCAGGAGCAATTAGGCACTGGGCATAAGGACTGGCAGAAGGCATAAGCATCATGTAATTCCAGTTTAAGACCTTTTTAAATATATGAGAGAAACCTGAGCCAACATCGTTGGCCTGGGTACAGATTAATGTCCCTCCACCTTCATCCTTAAGTGGTTTTATCTCAAAGGGGAGAGGATTTTACCCAGCACTAGTCCATATTTTCATTTGAGAGGAAAGCAAGGAAAAAAATCTCAGGAAATTTTGCTGACTGCTCTCCAAGTTTGAAGAAATGGACACTTCTGCCTTTCCTTTTACTGGCAGGAGGAGTTGTGGCCTTTGTTATATGAAAGGGAGAAAGATGAAAACCTCTGGGCTGAGTAAAGAACATTTTTTAGTAGTTGTCTCTTTCTCAGTGACACATCCTCTTATTGTATGCACGCACAAACACACACACACACGAACACACAGACACACATTTTCTCTTTCATGAAAAAGCACTCTGGTTACAATCAGAGGCAGCTCATAAAAGTCATATTTTGAAAAGCATAATGCGTGATTCCCTCCTTAGAGCAGTTTTTATGACAAACAGTATACCAATGTTTGTATATAATTTCTAAGACTATAAAATAACTTTTTATGGTTCTTGGGCTGATATCTGAAAAGTAGAGTACATTTTTGTATGAAACTCTTTCACGGTATTTAAAGCACAATATCCTCTGCCAGTCCACCCTCCCTCTCATTTCTCTTTCTATGCAAAACCATGTGACAAAAAGCAAAGTGCTTTTAAGAAACATACCTCTGGCCTAGAGCCAACTAATTTTTTTTTTTCTTTTTTCTTTCTTTTTTTTTTTTTTTTTTAGTTTTGCCAGTTGAAGCTGACAGATATCTATAGCAAATAGTTAACATATATAAACATGTCAGCTGTAAAACAAATACACTTTGAAAGAAAACAGAGAGCTGGAGTGGTTTATACTGCCAGACAATGTTGGTGCAATTAGCAGATGCGGGGTGTGGGGTCTTCAGGGCACGTTTGGCAGGTCTATCCAAGGTAGAAGTACCTTTCTTCTTCACTCTGTCAAGTCCAGTGTGGATGGCATGGAAAAAAAGACAGGCCCCTGGTGTCACAGCCACCATCTGGTGCAGATGAAAAGAAGGCATAAGCAGTTTTTGATGCTGAGGAGGTGTGCATGAGAGACAGCTGCAAGCACGCGCTCCAGGGATACATTTCGCAGGTCAAATAAGCTAAATCGTCACTGAATTGCAGCCACTTAGAGGCTTGATCCTGCAAAGCTTCTGCCAGATGCTGAAGCTCTCCTCCCCCTGCTCCAGCGAGGCTTTCCTCTGCTGCTTATTACTGCGTGGCACTTCATGTGATCGTAAATGAGCGGGACTGAATTAATTAGAGATAGGAAAGAAAACCAGTTAGGAAAAACAATTAGCAGTGTGGGCTGGTACAGTGCACTGTGGGCAGGCTCACAGCTCCACACCAGTGAGGAGTCACCTCAGCCCCAGAGTCACCTCAGCACCAGAGTCACTTACAAGGTCATAGGATGCTGACCATAGTGGGGTGGATACACAAGGGTGGGGAAAAACCCAAAGGGTTATGACCAGAGAGAGAGGGAAGGGTGTCTCACTTGGGTCTGCTCCCTTCTCTGCTGAAGGGCACATCCCCTCACTGAGCACTGCCTTTTATTGGGGCAAAGGTGTTCATGGCCCCGGGCTTGTCATTTTTGTCATTGCTGGTATCAGACTGAATGAGGAAAATTGCCATCCTGTCCAGTCGATGGGTGGGACTGGCATCCTTCAAGAGTAGTTCAGGGTGAGCTTTGATGTCCAAGACACCATGAGATGGATCCAGCCTCTGCTGAGCTTATGTCCAGAGGTTCTCCTTCTTGGTGGGCCCTATAAAGCAGTCTAGCACAGACCAGACACCAGGGTGGCTCCAGGCCATCAAACTCTAACAATAGATTAAGAATAGACTAAACAGATAATTAAACACATTAATTCAATTCTCAAACCAGCTAGGAGTGCAATTAAATGGACTCTAATTCCCCAGGCTGGGAAAGACACCACTGAAGGGGATATGATAGAGATCGCAAGACTGGAAAATATGAATAGAAGATGACGGTTTGCTGTCTTTTCTAATAAAAGAGCCAGGGGACATCAGATGAAACTAGTTAGTGGCAAGTTCAGAACAAAAAAAATAAACAAAAGAAGAGTCATTTTCCCCAGTGAGTATTTAAGAGGGGAGCTCTTTGCCATAGGGCTACCACATAGAGTTGTGGAAGGAAAAATCATTTAAAGGCTATTGAAGCCAGAAATGCCTCCCCTGGCTCAGGGCAGAGCCAAGGCTGGTGGGGTCTGGTGAGTGCAGTGCAGGACAGCACTGGGCACTGGCCCTGCTCACACCTCAGCATCTGTGGGGGGCACAGGCCAGGTGTGCCTGGCAGGGAGGATCAGCTTAGGACCAGGGTCTCTGTCCCGCTGAAACAGCGTGAGATTCACCTCTCAAATCGCGCCCAAAATGTTATTACCAGCACAGAGGCTGCCTGTAGTTGGAGGGGGAGATGCACACCTCAGAGTCCTTTGCACGGTCGAGCCAGCAATACCTGAGCATCCTGGAAGCTGAATCTTCTCAAAAAAAATAAAATGTGGGGTAAGGAGGGGCTTCATCTTTCTGATGCCTCCCAGGGACACAGATGAAACCTTTCTTCTTTTGTGACGGGAAGAAAAGAGGGATTAACAGCAGTGATGGGTGAAATTCAAACACTTTGCAGGTTTCGTTCAATTTGGGTAAGTCTAAAACAGATCTGGAATGGAATTTAAGCAACACACAGATTTCAGAAAATGCTTTCCATCAAAGCAATTTCCCACATCTCATCTTGCTTTCATTTAATGCAGAAATAAATAAGGATGAAAGCAAATGTTTTTAACTGCAAGAATACTTAAGATGTGATTCATCAATAAGAAAATATTTTGCAGAAAAATAATTTTCAATTACCTTTTAATTTTTACCAGAAAGGTAAGATTTTTGAAAAGCCATTTTAAAATAAGTTAGATTTTTAATTCCTTTTCTTTTTCTTTCCTTCCTTCCTCTTTCTAATTCATATTTTTATGCTCATTATTCCCTCACCCTACTCCATCTACTGCTGAAAAAAATAAAAAATATTTCTGAACCCTTAGAGAAAATTGCTGTTCATTTAAACCTACTGGGAAAAAAAATAGAGGAAAGAATTTTAAAATGTGAAACTGTGGAAAAAATAGCTTTTTTAAAAAATGTCTTTCTACCTGAAATATGGGGGGAATAGTACATGCAGAAATACTTTGAAAAGTGGGGTGCCTCTACTTTTGCCTTTCCCACTGCAGGCACAGGAGATTTGATAGGTGTCACTCAGCCCATGGAGGGGCAACTGAGACATCACCTGCTGAAGGATAATGTTAGAGATGCCATGGTTCCTGGTTAGATCTGCTTTTACAGACACACAGGAAGTCTACAGCAGAAAAGGGATTAAGAACAAGTCTCAAATGAGTGACCTCTCCCACCCTCAAAGCAGCCTCTCTCATTTCTTTCTCCTTCCCAACAGAAAACACACGCTGTTGGTGGGGACAGCAAAAGGGAAGGTGACCCCTGAGACCACCGAGCTGTTCTGGGGAGATGAAGCAGACAATGCCATACAAAGCAGAAGCACCATTGCGATTTTTTATTTTTTTTTTGACTCCTCAAATGTTTTCAGCAATAAAAAAACACCTGATTTCCACACAGCTCTAGTCTGCCATGGGACATGCTGATCCCTCAGCTGCTCAGAGAGTCCCCAGGGCAGCACTGTCTCCTTTTCTGGGCCCTTTACAGGTCCCTTGCTGCACAGCAGTTCCCTGATGCTATGGCCAAATCCTGAGCCAGCACATGTAGAGGTGCTGCCGACTGACACTGGCTGAAGATTATTGGAGATTAACTGCTAACTTTACACCTCCGGTTGCAGGGGGGATTTTCCAAAGTGCCTGTTTGGTACATGTATATGTAACAGAGCAGGAGAAACTGCATAGATGGCTTTATCTGCCTCCATGATGTAACATAAACAAGTTCAGTCATTTATTTCAATTCATGAGAAAATCACTCTCCAAATAACAAAAATATCCAGAGAAGTTTTCTGCTGGCTCAGCAAAGCAGCGTGCTGCGAGAGTTGCTTGCTCTAAGCTGCTTGAGAAGAGGCTTCAAGCCCAAGGCAAACATCTGTGGAAGCTTTATGAGAGCCTGGACCAAGGGAAAAGCCAGCAGTGGACATCTGTGGGTTTCTTTTGGGCCAAGCACAAGAGATCCCAGTATCTATTGTATGAGGTAGGATTTCAGGAGTTCATGGGCTTCATAGCTAGAGGTGAGGAAACCCTCACAACGCCCTTAGCAGGAACACAACTGCCTGAGGTTTCTGACTGTTCCAGGTTTATTTTCTCATGTGAAATTTCCATAAAGAACAAAATAAAGAGATGGTAAACTTATAGATAGATGAACTTGGCATGATTTCCAGTAACCTGACTGGTTTTTAATGCCTTAAGCCTTAGCAATCCTGGACTGGTAACAGCAGTTTGGACTGGCCATTTGACACCTGCAATAAAACAGGGTGCTACTGGGAATTGCATCTCAACTGCTCACAGATGTCCCTGTCTTCATAGAATCATAGAATCACAGACTGATTTGGGTTGTGAGGAACCTTAAAGGTCATCTTGTTCCAACTCCCTGTCATGGGCAGGGACACCTTTCCCAAGACCACAAATAACTGCAGGAGATCATACAGCCTCTGGGCCTAGGCAGCCACAGGCTTGTTCCTAAACATGTATGGGTTGTTGTAGGATTTTTTCAGGAAGATAATGGTTTGTTTTTCCCTCAGTGAAAATCCATTGTCTTTTAGGACTGAGTTCTGAGACTCAGAGATTGGAATGTCACTTGGGGCCACCAGCATAATAATTTGCCCATGAGCTTGTGGGTGACATTGACAATGTGCTGTAAGAGATTGGAAACAGTTCAGAAAACTGAAGAGTGAGTGCAAGATGGGAGAGGTACATGTGGCTGTGTAGGACCTCTGAGACCACTAAGCATGATAGCTTGGGCTGCTGAGGAGCCATCATTCCCAAGAAACCCTGGAGAAACCCTGACATCCTCTCCCTGGCGCCAGTCACTGTGCCTGGGCTAAAATATAAATTGAGCTAGGACAAGAACAAAAACCGTGCTGTGCTTTTGTTTACTTTAAAGCATAGATGTGACCAACATGTCTCACCACAGCTTTGAACTCCAGTTCAGCTGAACTGGAGACTGTGACAGCTGTGGAGAGGAAATGAGCTTGCACGAGTAGTCAGCTGCTGGTGTCCCCTTTCAGCTGAAATTAATGTCAATGATTGTTGATGCTACAGGTCATTTCCTGTCTCTCCCATTAAATCTGGAACTTCAGTGGATTTCCCAATGGTAAAGAGAGGTCTGGCCAGCTTTTCAGCCAACTTTTCAGGCTTAGAAGCATTCTTGTGAGCACTGGAGAGTAATTATGAAGCAGGATGTAACCCACGTCCCACAGAAGTTCATAGCAGAGATTGACAGAGGTAGGAAAACATGCTGCTGTTTGTGTGGGGTTCTTCCTGCACAACAAGTACCAAATCTACAGACAGGCAACTAGATATACAGCAAAACTGTTAGCTGCAAATCCTAATGCCAGGGCTCATTATCCCAAATTGCTGCCAAAGCCAAAGTGTTGTTCCAATGCCTTTACCTTAGAGGCTGGGCTTTTTCCTGAGTTATCTTCCAAAGTTGTTCAGGGACCATAGACAAAATCACCATCACCACAAGAGGAGCCATGCCTTCAGTTCATGGGTGTCAGCTCTGGCCTTGATGAACACATTTTGTCCCAGGGCAAGCAGCAGAACAGTGAGTGAACATGGAAGAATTCATGGGCAGCTTGGCTTCTTTTTGTAGTCAAGTAACTATTTTCTGTGATTCCTCATTCAAAACACATGGGCAGCTGAACCAGCACAAGTGGGCAGCTTCAACCCTTTGAAACATCAGCTGTTGCCCTGGGATCTCCAAATGCACTCAGGAGTTAATCCAGGATCTGATAAGACAGCCTGGGCTTGGAGCTCTCTGTGGGTGTGCCTGGTGTGGCACTGATGTTTTCTGCTGATGTGGTGCACTAAGTTGTAGTTTTGGGGTAGGAAGACCAAAGGCTGCATCCCAACACCACCAAAAATGTGGAGTGGCCACTCACTGAGCACATGAGCAGCCATGGAGCTACTCACTGCCTGAAGACTTGGCTAGTCCAGCTGGACATTAACCTTTGCTCAGTTCAACGTTCATGGTTTTGCTCCATGCAAATTTGAGGCATATTCTCTTCTCACCCCTTTTCTACTGGTTGCATTCTTTCTCTTTTTTTTTTCCATAAAATTTCCTCTGTGCAGGGGGAAAGTGCCTGAGGTGTATTTGGAAGTACAACCTGAGGCACTTAACTGAGGCAAGATCATTCCTGTGGCTCTCAGGCTTGCTGGGGAGAAGTTTTGTTGTTTCTGCTCTGAACACTTTCATATCTCTAGAGGAGCCAATTTCTCCCACGTTTCTTTGAAGAAGGCCTCTAAGAGCAGCTGGCTAAGTTTGGTTCCTAACATCAGGTGGGGTGAAAACTGCTGCCCTGCAGATGTCACAGGGAGTTCAGTTTGCCTGGGACAGGGAGGCACTTGTGAAAGCACAACCCTTTTTTCTGAATTCTTTGTTTGCTGTCCCATGGCCCAACAATGAAGGCTGGGATCTCTCTGTGCCAGGCACCACATAAAAAACAGAGGGAGAAACTTTTCTCACCCCAGAGTTTGCAGTCTAAACAGATGAATACTACAGAAGAGTGAGCAGAGTTTGGCTTGCAAATATTGTGTTAGCTCCCTGATTTCTTCATGGATGGCTGGGAGGCAGATGTATTGCTTTCTTTGAATGGTTTGGAGGGGTATCCGTGCAAGCCTGGGAGTGGAACAGGATCTTGTCTTTATGGCAAATTTGGCATGGGGAGATGTTCCCAATTAAATTTGTGCATGATCAGATGAGCACTTGCAATCCTAGCAGAAGGATTTCAAACTGAATTGGTTTAATTTGCTGCATACAACGAATTGTGCTCATTTGAAAATGCTTTTATTCCAGAATTAGGGCATCTCTGTGTAGAGTTTTTAAGGGACAATTATTCTTTCTTAAATCTATCCCTTCCCTTAATCTAAATTAACTTCCCTGGATAGAAAAGTGTGTGTATGTGTATGTAACACAGAAGGGGCCAGGGGAAAAGCAGGAAAGGATTAGCTGAAAGGAAAAACAAAGGAAGGGGCAGAGATTTGAAGGGGGAAGATAAACTGACATGGAGAGGGAAGGAAAATGAAGAGCAGCTGGAGGGACAAGCCCTTCAGACCAGAACCTGAGCAGGGAGGAATCTCCCAGCATGTACAGGGCCAGGCAGCCTCCCATGCCAGGCAGGGAGCAAGGGCTGTGGGGTCCCCATCAGGATTTACATCCTGGAGCCCTCAGCTTCTGGAGACACCATTTGCTGTGGAGCTCAGTTCTGGAGTAGTTGTTTGTTTTCTTCATGGAAAGGAAGTGTTTGTCCTGAAGGAAAACATTTTTTTCCATAAAATTTGCAAGGAACCCCAGCATATTTGATACCCTAATGCAAGTTGTTGCTTATTACAAATTGTTCGTCACATTTCTGTAATCAAAGGCAGTGAAGCCAAAAATTTCTTAAAGTTTAAGTTACTAAAATTTTTTTTTAAAATATTTATTTTTTTTAGAGAAAAGAAAAAAACAAAGACAGAAAGAAAAAAGGACCAATTTCTTCCTTGTTAAGCCAAGTTCATGATTACTACGAAATGGGGCAGGGGAGAGGAAATTCTCCACATTTTGCCCACAACAATCTGACAATGCCATATGCAACCTGCATCTCATGAACAAGAGCCATCCTTCCCCCCAAAATGTTGTGCAATGGGGTTTTCATGGAGGGGTGATTATATCACCTACACACACAGACTTCTGTCTAAGTAAACAATACTTCTCACCAGACTGGATTTCTTATGGGCAGGAATTGTGTTTGGTGTGACACAAAAGCACAGCCAAAATTCATTACAAAAAAAATGAAAAGTGAGATGGAAAGAAATAATGACATTTTACACATGAATTCACTGAGAAATAGAACAAGAACACTGAGGGCACCAGTCTTCTCCAAAGGCTTAGCAACCTTCTTCTCAATACTAATTACTGTGGCTCCTGGATCCTTCAATATGTTTAGGGTGAGTCTGAGGTCATTGGTGGGAACTTCACCATTAATCTTAATAAAACCAGGCTCAAAAAGGGAGAAACCCATCTGGGTATGTGTCATACAGTAAGAGCTGTCATGCATAGAATCATAGAAAAACATGGGTTGGAAGGGACCAGAAAGGTCACCTGGTTCCAACCACCCTGCCATGAGCCACCCATAAGATCAGGTTGTTCCAAGCTCCAACCTGGCCTCAAACACTTCCAGGGATGGGGCATCTGCAGCTTCTCTGGGCAACAGTTTCAGTTTCATGACCCTTTGAGGGGTGCATTTCCCCCTACAATCTAATTTAAATCTCCTCTGTTCCGGTTTGAAACCTTTTCCCTTTGTTCTGTCACTGTGTGCCCATGCAAAGAATCACTCTCCCTCTTTTAAGCCTCCTTCAACTTCTGGAATGCCTCAATGGGGCAGGGAGGTCTCGCAGTACTTAAAGTACATATAGGGTCTCCATTTCTCTGAGTGTAAATTAGGTGAGGAAAATCTCAGAGGTTGTTGGGATTCCCTGTACAGAAGGAAGGGTGATACTCTAGACCTGTTCCAGGAATGCATTTCCTCCTGATCACATCCATGATCAGGATTTGATCCCAGGGCCACGAGAGCTGTTACAGCTGTTGAACTTTACTTTCCAGGTACAGAAGGTTTGTATTCCTCTGTGGGGTGGTTCATACTCTTGCACTGTCAGGTGGCATGTGATCTCCTGGGGCTCCTAATTCTTCTAGTGTGTACCCATTCAGACGAGGCTCTTTGAACTTGATCTTACACTTGGCAAACCTGAGTCTGCTCCAGCTCTCCTGCAGGCTTCTTGTGTGGCATTTATCCATCCCACACTTCAGTTCTCCCCACTGAAAAAGAAAAAATGGGAATCGTGTTTTTATCTCCCAAGGGACTGGGAGGTGAAATTGTTACAGACTGGGAAATGCTGAACCTGAGGGGCAGTGAGGTACAGAGATGTCCTCTTGGTTTGTCTGTGATTAGAGGGAGCTGCATGGAGTCAGATGCTCTTGTCAACCTTATACAAAAGCAGATGTGTGAGATGTGCAGCTACATTTTTTAATGTTACTTTTTACCCTGCCTGCATTTTTTCTTTTCTTTGTGTAAAATTATGACCTTTTAAATATCAAATGGACTATATATTATTACAGAACAGTTGCTCAGTTTTATAAGAGTAACAAACATGTTTTCCATTATATTCTCCAGGTGCATTCTATAAAAGGGGCGTTTATGGTAGAATCATATATATTTCAATAAAGGCTTAGTAGTTTTATGTCAGAGAGAGGTAGCCCTGAAACCAAAACCATACATTTCAGCTTCACTGATATTGCGTTTTTGTTTGAAATAATGCAAACCCTCAAATGGGAACAAAACATATTGGGTATTACACAGGGTTTAGAGAGAGTCACTTAGGGTTGAAAAAAAAAAAGTACTGATCATTTATATGGGATTAGGGAAAGTTGGAAAACATAATAAAACCCCACAAAAGTAGGCAGGGAGTTGCATAATACTACAAAACCTGGAAACTGATACACATAGCCTTCACTATTACTATTTGGAATCCTACTTGGGAAAATGGTTAATTAAAGCCATTGAAACGGTAATTTACAGCCCCATTTGGAGCAGAAGCCTGGAACAAAGAATTCCGGAGCAAGGCTGTGCATCACAGAGTTTCACCTCAAAACTGCTGTATGGACACTGCTGGAGAAGCTCTGCTTCTGCCGTCCTGTGTCTATTAATCAGTATCTCTGTGTGTACACAATGGTTTGAGCCATTTTACAAATATTTGTCATTTGTAGGAGGAGATGTTGCCAAGACCTATCTTGATACTGCAACCATAAATAAAGTGTCTCAACACAGAGCTCTGAATTTAAAACAAACTGCTTGAAGAAAGTGAGGACAAACATTTTTTATGAAATATGAACAAGCCTTCAATCTTAAGCAAAACAGGGAAGGAGTCTTTGATATTGAAAAATCTAAAGAGCAAGTGGAGATTTTGGGTTCTATCCATCTTCTGTGACTCTTGCGAATGTTTTCCACTATCACAAATTTATTCAAGTGTGTATAATCATTTTATTAAATCTACCTCATCCTCACTATCCCTGAGACTTCCAGAAGAACATTTAAAAAGTGGTTAAGTTCCAGCAGGGGGTATTTTGTTCTCTGATCCTCTCCCAGGAGGGGAAACAAGTGAAACTGCCTTTCCTTGGGCAAATTTAAAAAAACCAACCAACCAAACAAACAAACAAAAAAACCCCAAAAAACCCCAAAAAACAACAACAACAAAAAAAACCCAACAAAAAAACCAACACAACCTCCCCCCCAAAAACCCCCAAAAACAAAAAAAATTCATATCTATTACTTATTGAGAACATTCCCAGCAAGTCAAAAATATTCCTTTTCAGAGAGAATGCAAACTCCTACAAATCTGAGAAACTCCCACGAGAAAAGAGATTTGAAGCTTTTCCTGTGCATCAATTCTTTCATGTGCATTTGCTGCGTGTTCCTTTCATTTTACCCTGCATCTCCTGGAAGGGGCTGTTTTCAGACAGGAGAGAACTCCAGGGCTGTGATCAGGCACAGTGGGAGCCTCTGGGTCCATTGGTGGACAGACTCTTCAGGATGATCAAACTGGTCAGCACACAGCATCAGTCTTGAAATAACTCCAGATTGTCTCTTAGGCTCATGCCAAGCAGGAGAGGAGGTGACCACAGCAGTCACTACCTGACACAATTACCTCACCCTGGAGAATAAAAACCACTGTCCCTGCTGTTTATAAATCAGAGCCAACCCTGGCACATCTGCTCTGTCTGTAAGGAGCAGATCCTGAGATAAATTATTCCCTTGGTCACAATGAGCCTATTTTTTTTAATTATTATTATGAAAAGTGCTGAGATCCTTTCCAAACAGGAGCCCAGGACCAAGCCCCAATGGATTTGGTGACAATGAGAGCAGAGACCTGGTGGAAGAAAAAACCAAGGGCATAAACATATATTTTTTAGCATAATTGGGCTACATATTTCCATCTGATGCTGCTCTGTGCTCATTCTCTGCTGATTTCACTCTCAGCTGAACGGAGCATTGGCTTTTGGAATAGTTTGTTATTCCACATCTGCAGAAATATTGCACAACAGTAACTTTCAGCAGCCTTGAGCCAGCGTGTCCTTTGTGTGCCTGGTGTGTTCTTCTGGCCTTGAACCGTGTCAGTAAATAATGAAGTTCTGTTGACTCAGTGTTTATTCCTGATAAATCTCAGCCCCCCCATGCTTTTCTTCATGCTGAATACCTAAATGTGTTCTCAAAACCTTTAGCCAAGTCACATCCAAACAAAATATCTCTTTGCTGTTACAGTTGCCCCAATTCTCTGTGCATTTCTATGAGAACAGCCGCAAGTTTATATCACTGCAAAAGGTAGGACAACTGCTCTTAGGGCATCTTGCAGTGCTGGATGCACACCTTTGTGTCTCATCTTTGCCTTTTTCTTGATTTCCTCGAATACTGTTAAAATTGGCAGAACCTTCACTTCAAATCTAGGGAAGTTACGCAATCCAGTTCCTACTGAATTCACCTTCTGTATAGCTCTGAGTGATGAAAAAGAGCATTTTTGCTCAAAAATCTATATTGCCAGATGATGAGGGAGGATTTGAAAGGGGTAGGCTGGGAATCCCTGTGCTGCCTTGAGGCAGCTGGGGGGCTGGAGTGCACTGCAGCAGGGCTGATGGTGGGGGACCAGGGAGGAACACCCTGCTCTCACACTGGTGTGTGTAACTGGGACCAGTCTGGCCACCAGCAACCACTGAGACATGGGAACAGGGTTGTTCACATCTTATCTAAAGGATAAAAACAAGGATAAAAAGCCTTTCCAGGATTTTAGGCTCAGTGCTGGGGTGCTGCACAAACTTGGTGACTTGGGCTGCTGGGGCTGCTTTGAAAGTATGACTTGAGTAAGAAACAAGAATGGTATGACCAGAACGGATTCAAATTTCTGCACTATTTGACCCAGACCAGCATTTTCTTCTGGGATCACCCCAAGGTAGTCAGGGAATAAATTAATTCTGAATCTCCACTTTTTTCATCAGCCTTTAGTAGTTGAGTTCCTCCCTGTCAATTTGCCCAAGCAATTCCAGCTATGAGCTGACATACTTCTGCAAGATGTTTCAGCTTTGACCAAACCTCCTTTCTGTGAGCAGAGGAGAGGGATCATTACAGCCAGCTCTTGCTGCAGTTTTTAACTCCCCACAGGACAGATGCTTATACCCCTTCCCCATGTTCTCTACCACCCTTGCAAAAATCAGGGTATTTATCAAGTTTTTGCTATTTTGGACTCATTCCATTGCCTGAAATTGTCAGAACTATCAAAGATATTGAGTTCTTTTCCTTCCTCTTCTTTCCTTGAAAAAGCTTGTTCCTCCCTTAAAATATGGGAGAAGATTCTGAGTTCAGCACAGCTTTGCCTGGCTGTGATTTATATCAAGTGCTGCACGTGCACTTTTTAAAGTAGGTTTAAAAATGGCATTCTCTAATAGAGATTAAATATTGATTACTTAAGTAATAGCTCTGTCTGCGATAGGAAATAGATGTGTAGCAACCTCCACACATCAGTCACTCACACTATCTGAGGAAATAGCATACCAGATGAAATACAGGAATTTTCCAAATTCTCTTCTTAAGCCATCCTCTTCTTCTACATAGATGCATATAAATATATGCACATCGATTTTTATATATGTATATATATGTGAATAACTCCTTTGAGTTTCTCTGGAAAGCTACCTAGCTCCTCAATTTTCATTTCACTTCCTCCTGATCACTTGGCATTTCAGTACTGATGTTAGTGCACCTTCCCCCAAACTTGTCATACTATGTGTCCTTACTGATTTTAAAAATGGGTGAGCCTCTGACATGGAAAAGTGGGGCTTGCCTCTTGGTGTGCTGATGGCCTGATGTGAGTGTGTCCCCTGCCAGTGGCAGTGCTGTGTCAGCAGTGTGGCAATGCCATCAGTGCCAGGTCACACAAGGAAGGGGAGGGACAGAGAGAATGTGGTGTGATATGGCCACAGTGACCAGAGACAAATAGTCCCAGGGTGCAGCAGTGAGCCCTGGGGACATGTCTGCTTTATGGCATTGAAGAGCTGGAAAGAAGCCACTGAACAGCTGGAGAGAAGCATCCTATCTTGGAGGGGAAGATGAGGACTCTTTTCTTCACCCTTTCACTCCATTCTTCAATATGAGGCAACCTGATTCAGTGGGTGGTGTCCCTGCCCATGGCAGGGGGTTTGGAACTAGATGATCTTTGGGGTCCCTCCCAATCCAGTTCTGTGTATGATTCTAGGTATTCTAAGAGTCTAATAGCTCCTACTGTGTGACATCCACCCTGGGTGGGCCTCTGCCTTGGCTGCCTCACTGAGCCCAGACCCCAAGGTCACTGATCACACACAGCCTGGGTGCCAGTGGGCAGAATGGGACCTTTGCCTCCTGTTTGCCACTGAGCTGCCTGGGTCACAGCCTTGGCTGCTGTCAGCTCTGTGGCACCCAGAGCTGCTCAGCCCAGAGCTCCTCCTGAGCTCATGTCCTTGCAGCACTGCCAACACCACTGCCTGTCTTTAAACAGGAGGCTCCTTTGCCAAATTGTATTGCAGCACTTTGGTTATCTACTCAATTTGCTGGGGAAAAGATAGCAATATTCCCTGACCTTCCCCTTCTGAGATAACATCAAAACAAGGTTAGATGTTAGATAAAGCCCAGGGACACATGTGTCACTGCCTGCAGAGTGCACAGCATGTTTGGAGCATTTTGAACGTGGCACAGAAACTGAAAAAAATGTCTGCAAGAGCAGCATCTGTCCAATTACTCTGTTCAGCTTCCCTGAACCATGGGAAGATAAGTCCTTTTCACTTCTGTAGGATATCTCCTTTGACTATTGCTGCAGTCAGAGTGTAATGAGCTTAAATAGCTCAAACCATGTTTTCCTGCTGCAGATGATTCATTTGAAGTTTCCCGTATTTAGATGGAGGGCTGCAGAACACAACTGCCACCCTCATTACTGCAGAGATCCACTTTGGGTTTGCAAGGCCTAACATCACTTTTCTGAGGCCAAGGGGTTGTTCATGAGGGAGTTGTCCATTGCTGACTCTCTGCAAGGTCTCTCATGCCCATCTTCCTACCAAAGAGATGGGGATCCATTTCCAGAAGCTCACTAATAATTAACTCATCAGCATAATTTCCAAAGACATTACCATTGTCATGCTGTCCTGCAGGCAAATAAACCCTAACAAGAAAATCATTCTAAATAAAACAAACACAGAAGGAGGCTTTCAGAGGTGAAACATCTACTTGGTACCTGGATCCCTTTCATCTTCTACAGGAATGGAGTCTCCAGCTGGCACAAATCCACAGGCAGGCAACAGTGTGAGCATCCTGCCAGGAGACACTGAATTGCACTCAAATTGTGCAAGCCAGGCCAGTGGGCTGAAAATCCTTCATTGTGCTGCCAAATGCTTTGGCCTGAGCTGGGGTAATAACATGGTCCTTTTTAGCACTTGTCAAAAACAATTTATCTGGCAGCAAGGAGCTCAAAGCAGCTCAGAAATAGGAGTTAAGTATCAGCAAGACCCTCTAAATTTGAGTGAGACCCAGGCTACAGGAAGAGTTTGTCAAGGCCATACAGCAAGTACTTGTGGTTGCATCAGAGGAGTTATTTCTTAGCCATGCCACAGCTGGGGGGAAAAGACACAGAGAAAACATGGAATATAGAGAAGTATGCAACTGGGCTTAGAATTATCCTTCTGCTCTCAGTGCCTCTGACTGTACCTACAAAACTTTGAGAGCAACCAGAACTCCCAAAACATCACATTGGCCTTTGTTTCGGCTGGACATTTGTGACGAAAGTTTTTTAGGCTCTTGCTATGAGGATCGGATGGGACTGCAGCAGTATCTACTAATTCCAGGACATTTTATATCACCAAAATTCATTAATCACATGCAAGCTCCCACAAACCAGATGAGAGTGTGCCTCTGTCCTGCAGGCATCCTACGGACCCCATGTGGAGGACACTGACTGAGGCCAGGAAAAAACAAATTGCTACAGAGGCTGCAAAAGAATGCAAAAATCCACATAAGCACAAACTTGTACATAATGGGTGTGTTTTCAAAAGCCAGGCACAAGAGTGTGAGCTGAAGATGAAATAACAGCCTTTCAGCTCAGTATGTCTGCGCATATGTTGACTTGCTGTGACTGTAGCAGTTTAATGTGGCACCGTTTGTACCAGTGTGCATTTATGTCTAGGAAATTTTTTTTTTTCACACCCCTCAGAGCCATTGCAGACCCCTTAGGAGAGCTCTGAGCGTGCAAAACAACCACCTTTGGAGCACCCACAGCATGTGCTGTGTTTGATGGTCTGCAGGAAAATGTCACTGCACCAAACAGACACATGGCAGCCATGGTTCAAAAGACCCTCCTTTTGTTATCTGATGCTCTAAAGAATGTGATAAACACCTCCAATTGAACTTTGATCCAAACAGGCAGGAGAAAGGAACTTCTCTCTGGTCAGATGTCTGAAAACTGATGTTTCATTAACATATTAGCTCTGTCCTAGTTCATTAAAATCATATATTCATCTTCATTTTATTAAATCCCTCCGTGGCATTACGTCTGGGTTATGAATCAGTCATCTGATCTGCCCATTTCCTTGCTTTTAATATTTCAAAAGCACCATTAAAAAGTAATATAAGCAGAAATTTCCATCTCAGATAATTATCAGTATCTATTAATTACTTTTCAGCTGGCACATTGTGTGCCAGGTGAAACATTAATAAAAGAGACATTTCTTGAACTGTCCTAAAAATGTATGCTTACTGGGGAAAATCTTAATATTTTCAGCAGGACTCATACCTCAGGTTTGTTGGCTGTTTCAAGTACTAGTTATAATATTGAGTTTTAAATTTTATTAATGTATTTAGATAAAAAAGACAATTCTGTGGAAAACAAGGATTATTGTGAAAATATTCTTAGTAGAAAAGCACATATTCTATTAAGGGAAATAGATTCATTATAATGTTTTTAATTTATCCCTTTATCCTTGCAGCAACTACTAAATGCTGTTGAAATTGATGAATTTTTTTTTTAAATAGTTGCATTGTTCATATTTTTAATTTAAATTTAGTCAGATTGAAGACATTGCTGAATGAGGAAGTTCAGCATGGAAAGGAAACTGAGTTTTCTTCGTATTTTAAAGTGAACTCAAACAGTATCAAATATAAGCAAGCATAAACCATAAGGAGTGAACAGAAGTTTGACTTTTTAGAAGTATGGAAATTAATCAGGAGGAGGAAAACTGAAATTGTGACCAATCTGCAATTGCTGAAAATGCTTTTTATTCTGATGTGTGTGTATCAGATGCCCTGATTCTCCTCTCCTTGACACAGTTGTAAATTGGAAGTGAGTTTTGTGGGAGTTTGCCTGTTACAGCCTGAGAGTGATACTCAGAGACCCGAACAGATTGCAACAAATAGATCCTCTCGCATGTACATTGGTAGGAATTTTCTAAATGTGCTTGGTTTTGAAGCAATCTGTATTACCAGAAGCCTAGATTTGTGTTATCTAATTAGGTCCTATCACACACAGGGGACCTGCTCAGCCCTGGGCACCTCTCTGAGGGTCACCCAGTGAGAATTGCCCACACTGGGCAAGAGCCAGCACAACAAATCAGTGCAAGAAGACAGTGAGGGTTCAGCTGAAAACAGCAAAATAAAAGATGGATCAGAGATTTATCAATTCCACAGAGAGAAGGTTCAGCCTCAAGGAAATACTGTGAGATAGACAGATCCTGTCTGAAGGCAGTGGTCCTGTCTTCATTTATGTCTACTGAGAATTTGGCCATTCTACATGTTGATTTTGGGGCCAGAACTCTGATGGCAATGCTCTACTCTTTAAATCATGGCAGTGACGAGTAGGAGCAGATTAAAGGCATCAGGATTTGGCCCTTTGTAGATTAATAAAGGCACAGTGAATGGGAATTTTGTCTTTGTGATTTTCTTGGAAGGGGACGAATAAAGTGCTTTGATCTAGAAAGGGGAGTGTGAGAGGTCACTGGCTAAGCATGTGTGCTGAAGTGCCCTGAGCCATCCAACATGATTAGCATAAATTAGAATCTGACTGCCCAGCTTTATTCATCTTTATTGATGTCTATATAGTTGCAAAGGCAGAGGGACTCTAACAATCCCAGCCAGCACAGAGAACCAACTGGGGCATGTGAAAATCCATAAAATGTTTAGTATTTCCAAGTGGAAGCAAATATATGAGTGTTCTTAATGCACAGGCCTCATAATTTTAAAGCTTGGGTTTTGTTTGGACCTGGATCCAGACCTTTGGAAGCTTATCTGAAGTTCCAAAACTACTTGTGCTTGCAAAATTGCAGCCAAGTTTTGTCAGTTTATCATGAGATTTTTCTGATTGTTTCTAGCCCTGGCTGAACCAGTGGCAGTTGTTATCAATGCCCAGCTGCAGACCTACCAATATAATATGAGCACATTCCCTCAGGCAAACTGACACCCTGACTATAGTCCTGGGAAAACAGAAGCTGCACAAAATTGGACAAAATAGGCTCATGCCATGTTCAAAATTTCTGCTTCAAGGTCACTTTGGGAAGTAAAGACCTTTAAGGCCTCCTCTTAACCCCCCCAAATAAAAAAGGCATTAGATTTGCGACAGCAGGGAGAGGTACATTCAGTTTTGTACTTGCTCTGAGCATCCATCTCAGTCCACCAACCAGTTATACAAAATCCTCCATCACTCCTCCTACCTCTGCATCTTTTTTAACATCAAGCTACCAGGACTCCATGGATCCATCTCCAGATACACAGGCCATGGGGTTGAGAGATGTCCAATGTGTTACTCAAGCTGACAACTGTCATTTCAACCCCTTGGAACATGAAGTTTTCCTCTTTAAAAATATTGCATAAGCAATAAGAGAGAATATTTCATTTCTGACTACTTGATTATCTCTCTTGGATGAACAGTAGGTGATATTCAGGGTTCAGTGATTTGCAGAAAAATGAAGTCTTTGAAAGCAAAATATAAACAGAACAACATCCAAATTACATATCTCTGTTAAGGAAGCTCCTATGGTCAAGGCTCAGCAATGTAAAAAACAGGTCCCAAATGACAATCCCGAAGCCAAAAATCTCAAGGTCAAACCCATCATTTTGATCATTTACCCTGACCTCCTAAGAAACAAATCTGAACTAGCAATTCCTGCCTGAAGTCTGTAATGCTTGGCATATGCCCTCTGGAAAAAGCTATGATTCTGAGTTGAAGATCCCAAATGATGGCAGAGTCCAATGTTTATGTTGGCATTTTCTTCTAATAGCTAATGATTGTCATTGCTCAAACCAAGAATGCAGTTTCTGTAGTTGTACAATTAGGGAGCAAATGTTGTCACCGCTGTTAAGAGCTCGACACAAGAACACAGTTAACTTGTAGCTGCCTGTTCTTCAATCATGCTGATTTTCCTTTTCCCACTGGAGAAATTGTTCTTAAATGGACAGTGAAATAATGTAGTTATTTCTACATAGGTGCCAAATAGAACCTAAATCAAGTATTTAAATGGACTTTTGTTTTTAAAAGTAAAGAAAAAAAATATATTTACAACACATGCCTTTTGTTTCTCTTTAAACTGGAAACACAGTATGTAATTTTCAGGAACCACAGTGCCTCTATTTTTTCCGACCACAAATTAACCATAGTTCAGAGCAGTGAAATGCAGTAAGACTGATGGAATGCTCTGCCTAAGGGATGACTTACCCCTAACAAAAATTATGCTTTGCTTCCTATTTGTTGTGTTCAATAATATTGCCTCTCTAAATACTTTTGGTTCAGTACTGACACCAAATGAAGAGGAAAGCCTCCAGAATGTACAGACGTGCAGGATTATGTTTCGTTTGTCTTTGTTCACTGTCCTAATTCAAACCAGTCACCCAACCGCTGACTTATGACTCGAGGAGACACACTGTGGGGTTTTTTTCAAATGTATTTCACAAAACCACCCAAACTCAAAGAGCAAATTTCTGTCCTCAGCTACACCCCTGCAAGAGCAGCAGAGTTTATGAGTATGCACATGTGCAATAGCATGGTTTGCAAAAAATTCTGCACGTTGCCTTTTTAGTTTGTTATGTTTTAAAACACAAATTATTTACTCCAGACATGCCTGACCAGTTTTTGCAAGAGGCCAATAAAAAAAATATAGATACTTTGTACATCTACCAGTAGATGAACGGATTTTTTTGGCCCTGGCTAGAAATCTACTCCTTCAGGATTTGTTTCCTCCCCCAGTTGCTTCAGTGTCAAAATTTTCTCATTAAATATGGAGAAGGGCAATAAAATTCAGCTTTTCTCCTACACCCTCCACCCTAAATTGCATATATGCAGTGAGAAACAGTTTAAAATTCTTTCCAGATGTTAATTAAAAATCTCAATATCCATTAGAATTAGCCCTTGGTACATATTTAGACCCATAGCAGATGAATGTGTAAGAACATGTTTATTAACAAAATACTGAAAAATCCATATTCTCCATGGGAAGATCTGCCCCAATTCCCTCAGCAGAATTAGTGGCTGAGTGCATCAAATGCCTGCCATGTTTCTGAAGGCTGGGGTGAACCTGTAATTCTGCCACACGTAAATAGCTCCCTGGAGGTTAATGGGAGTATTCAAGCAGGCAAATGTCGTGCACACTGGGTGGCAGGATCAGGCCAGCAGTTAACACATCCCTCACAGTTACAGTGACTTTTCTTCAGATTTAGCAACTATGATTGCTACAGAATTTCCATTAAATTTTCTCACTTGTATCCCAAAAGAACAGAGACTTAATATTAGATTAACCGTAATTAGGAAGGACTTAAGAATACTAAGTCCTACTATGTGCAATGTCTCTGACTGGCAAAAAGAATGGTGCATATTATAATTTTATCACTGCCTGGTGTTAACCACTTTATTTAAAATTTGGTTGAAACTCTAATAAGGGTTTGCTCTATAAGCCCTTACCGGCTCAAATCTCCATTAAATTAGAGCAGTGAGTTTTTTCCCCTTAAACTGTAAAGAATGAAAGTTTGCAGGGAAATATTTTAGCTGTCAGCAATAGATCTGAAGAAGGAATTAAAATTCAAGAACTCTTGTGAGGAATTTATTTCAGGTTAATCATCTGAAAGTAGGAATCTAGTCTAAACTTGATGTCTCAGATGCCTCAATGTCCAGAGGATCAACAATTCCATCTCAAAACAACCGTCCAAGTTAAGTGGAATAATTGCTCCCAGAAATGTGCCTCTTTTTTTGGGTTGGTTTATTTTGTTTCCCCCCCCTGCAGAAAGCTCCAAAATGAACAGATAGGACTGGTCATCTAGGGTTTAGATGGCCGACATCCAGCTGGGTAAACTTCTGCTCAGTGTCCATTCAGTATCTGCAGCCTTTCCTGGAGTTTTAATCACAGAGGCAGCTCCATCAGCAAGCCGTGCAATTCACATCAATGACATGGCCTGGCATGCTGGGATGAGCTGTGCTGATACAGATCTGGCTGTATATATTTTGTGCATCTGTACCCACACAGTCAAGATCCCAAGTGCTGTCTCAGCCCAGTTCCTTGATTAGCCCAAATAAATTGTATGTTTTTGTGATGAAATCCAGACTAACCTCTGTTCGATATTCAACTTTCATTGTAATCTTGACGATTCAGGCTGATCTTGCTCCCAGACAGCACATTTTGATAATGCCTCAGCTGCATAGCTGGCCCATTTCCAGTAAAAAACACAGTGGTTCTGGTTGAGTAGTGTCTGGAGTGCTGGATTCATCCTGATCATAGGTCAGAGGAGACTCCTGCTCTCAATTCTCTCTTCTGTGTGAATAGCTGCTGAAATCCCTCTAACAGGTAACATAATATCAGCAAGCCTTCCATGAAACATCAAGGAATCTCAGTTTAGAACTAAACTCTAAAATTCACATGGATTTTAACCCTGATGCCAGCCCTCAGCTCCCAGGCAGCAGTGATGCACAGTTAGGACATAACACGGTCCTCAGAAAAATTCACTGAGTTACTGCTGTGGCATTTTCTTTAGATCTTGGGCCACTACCCTGAAAAATATGGAGTCCCTACTCTATCTGACAATATTTACTGGTGTACCTTGGTTGAGATATCCATGCAGAATGGAGCTTTACTGTTTCCCACCAGCCTGGCTCCAGTCCCCAGAAACTTGTGTTTCTGAAAGGTAAGAGTTGGCACTGCCTCCATTTTCCTATTCCTTCACATCTGAGTTTTTCTCTGTATCCATCAGGACTAGAAACACTTATTTTAATTTTTTTAGTGCTTATGACAAGCTCAAATTAAGGCAGAAGTGTCCACTTGCACTGGGAAAAATGGATGTGAACCCTACCCTGTACAAGGGGTTTCACAGATATCCTGACCCAAGGACTGCACTACTCTGGGACAAACCAGATTGATCTGACAGAGTGACATGGACTGGACAAGAGATGCCTAGATATAAACAAAAAAAAATAGGTGAAAATATAGTGATATTTTACTTCAAACCCTTTCCAAGCAACGAGAGATTTGTGGCTCCTGAACCCAGTGCAAGTCCTCTGGTGTTTCATGGCCTTCTCTGCCATGGTGCTGCCCAGTGAATTGCTGACCAATGTCTTGGGAAAAAAAAAAATTTAAAAAATCAATACACAGTGTCCTCTGATCCTGCAGAACTCGATAACACACAAATGATGGACCACCCCAGCCTGCTTCAAACATGTCCCAGGTGATTTCGTGTGGCCCCCCTGTGGGAGGGGATGGATGACAAACAATAGTTTCCTCATCTTTTCCATCACAATTTTGTCCTCATATCCACTGACTGTTTTGTCTTTTTTTTTTTCCCCTGGGTAAAGAGTCCCATTCTGATTACCCTTTGCATAGACACTAATCCAGATTTCTGACAATATCCATTGCCCTCTCTGTACCATCTTCAGCTCTGCTACGTTTTTTTTCTGTGGCAGGGAAACTCACGCTGTGCAAAGGTGCTGGCACACTATGGATTGATCAAGGAAGAACAATATTTTCCTTTCTGTCCTCTATTCCTTACACAATAATCAAGCATTTGAACTGATATTTCTCATTGAGCTACGTCTTACAACCCCAGATATAAAATCTGTGTCATAACTCAGCTTTGACATCACTGAATGTATGATGCTGAGCCTGTGCATAGCAGCCCAGATTACACAGGGTTATTTAAGAATGGGCAATGTGAAATTGCCTTTAATTGCCCTCCATGGGTACTACGGACAGCTGCAGCCTTTTGCTCTGAAGTGCAATCAAAGCAAACCTACTCTGAAAGAAATATTCCCTCTGGCCAGACATGGAGGTGAGACTGAGAAGTTATCGGAGCCTTGTACCTCCATGACTTTCACCTGCAGTTGTGCTGCTATGGGTCCAGTGGCTGCTGAGCCCTGGGAAGCAGCCTCAGCCCTGACTGTGTCCATGCAGAGCTCTGGTTGCCACAGGCCAGAGATAAGAGTGCATAGCTCAAGGACAACCAGCTGTCTGGGATGGAAGCTTTCAAAGCCTATAGGCTACATGAACACATCAGATGTGGAGCAAAAACAAGCAGAGTTCTGGGTGCAAGGTCCAACCCCTCACAGGTCAGATTTGTTGGAGCACTGTACTGGAGAGAGCTGCCTGCCATCTCTCCTGATGGGGTTTGTGCTCCTCTTCTGCAGCCAGGTCTTACATAACCCATAACTCACTTTATTCCCCGCTCTGTGCTGCAGTCTCACTCTTTTTAAGTGCTTCCATGAACTCACTTGCTGCTTTAACCAGGATCCCCACCAGGCTCCTGCATCACGCTTCTGCTCTGCTAAGGAAGGGATGTGGGAGCTGAGAGAAGAGCAGAGCAGTGCTCCTCTGTTTTTCCTGGATGTCTTTCATTCACCCTCAGCTGAGTTTTCTCCCCATTCAGAATAACTAGCATTCTTTGGGGCACATTTCTCCTCGCAAATCTCAAGGAGGCGGAAGCTCTGCAGAGCTGCCACTTCACTAAAGAGCACGTTATTCCAAGGCTGAGATCTTATTACAACTCCCTTACTACAGCAACACATTTTTTCCGCTCCTTTTCGAAACCTCAAATGTTGTTATGGCGTCAATGGTAAAGAAGTTTCGGCTTGCTTGGATTTCAGTCTCCTGGCCTTGGATAGAGGGGAAACATTATTTCTCTAAATACATGAACCCTTGTGCACACACACACTTGCACGCTCCCAGAACCCCAATCCTGCAATAGGATCTGCTCAAGCACAGCCTTCTGCCTGTCTGGAGTTGAGTTGAATGTAAATCAAGCATATCTGACAGATCAAACTCTTTTAATGCAGTGCTTTGGTAATGTTGCTACTGTTGTGATCCAGGAAAACAGCAGCATGGATCAAACCCAGCCAGGCAACTGCCCCAGTATTGTGGCAGGGAAGATAAAGTTAGTGGAGACACAAATGATGCTGTAGGGACCCTGTACATATACAGGTCTCTACTTTCAGCCTGGTGGGGGAAGATGTGGTTTGTGCTCCCCACTGCAAGGTGAGAGGTGGAATGTGGTGGGAGATGGGAACCCAGAGCTCTTGCTGCAGCAGCTCTAAGAAATCAGATTCCACCATTACACAGGGGCACAGAAAAGCACCTGCTGGCATGCTTCCTCAGCCCCCTGGGCTTCTACTCTCTGCATATGTAAGATGGGAAGGAGCTGAGGGGCACAGAAGCTGGCAGTGGATTTTGGGAGAGATTGTGGAACTACTATCGTCTCATTGGGCTCAGTTTTGTGCCCTGCCTGCAGGCTGCACACCCTGGCCACCTTCCATGGTGACTGAAAGGATCTGTCCCATCTCACAAGACCAGTAAAAAAATCCATCCCTTCTCAATGACTTCCTCAGCACCCAAGGCTCTTGGTGCTCTCTCTGACACCAAAGCATCTGGTCACCTTCTGGCCTTCAACACATTTTTTCCTTCAGCAGTCTAAGGATAGGATGGTCTATTTATCCTGCTTGAAAATGAGGCGTGGAGCATAGCCAGATTGCTAATGTTTAGGTGCCTGAAGATGCAGATATGCATCTGGTGGAATTGGGAAGAATGTGGAGGCACTTCCCTACCACTGAGTTTGAGCCAGGTTCCACAGTGGGCCTGGGTTGTATGCAGGAGGAATTGGGCAGAGTTTATAACAGGCTCTGTTGATGAGACTGTCAAACCCCCCCATACACTCCAAGAACAGCTTGTTTCCCACCAGTGAAAATTGTTATTCTCACTGTTGTTTCACAAGTTCTGTTTCCAGCACCGTCTGATCACAGATAAGAGGAATGCAATCTCAATATGTACATCTTGGGCTTTGTTCATCCAGGACCAGCTAGGCATTGTGGTGGCAAGAATGACATTTCACTTCTTTCTCCACAGCTTCATTTTCTTCCACTCAGACTGGAGTTCACAACAACACTGCAAACCACTGGAATGGGGATAGGATAATCCCCTGATCTGGAATCAGTTTCAAGCTTGCCATATGGACAGGTACTGATACGATTCAAAAACAAATATACATTTCTTGCAGTTTGCACTCTACTAAGTGGATTCCTGCAGGCTCTTGATGTTGCTTAACACCTCTCACAGGAACAGTAACCAGTGCTTCCATCTCAGCTTCAAAGCATCTGGGATGCCTTGCCAGAGCAGAGGGCATGAATGAGATGCCTGAGAGTTGTCCTCTCCATGGCTGCCAAAACAATGGTAATCTCACCAGAGGATTCAGTGGTGTGGTACTAAATCTGTGACAGGGCAAGAGACTGTTGCTACCAACAATTCTGGAGCCCTAAGTGATGAGTACTTGCAGAAGGAGCATCTGCATTTCTGAATCACAAGCAGAACTACCTTTTTTGCAAAATAAATAAAGGAGAATGACTGGACTCTGGTTCCCCCACTCTGAATAACAAAGTTTTGGGAGATAGGCTGGAGCCTACAGAGAGGGGTGACTGTTTGGATCAGATCTGGATTTCATCTCACACAGGTTAAACAGATTCTGGAGATGAAGGAAAGATAAACAGAAATCTTGTATTTTGAGCTAATTTTCACTGTTCCTGTGAGCTCCACAGTTGGATCAGTTGGATATAACACTCCAAAGTAATAACTGGTGGAGTGATCTTTGGAAGGATGGGAACTCTCTGGTGAATTAGAAGACATTTACACGACTTGTGAAAATCTGGATATTATTTTCTGCCAGTGCCAACCTGAGATGTAATAACTCAGACACAGGATGGCAAGCCAGAGTGAAAATAAACATGTGAGGCAGGCATAAACTGTCATCCAGCATGGCCAAGCTGCTTCTGTGTCCTCACCCCACCACAAAATTTAATCTGATTAAAGGCAGCAAAATGTGTGCAAAGCAAGAGAGTTAAGTTGCAGTTACCTTGGAAGAAAGGCTGGACAGGAATTATTTAACCCAGCCCCTTGACCTGATTTCTAACAACAGGAGGCAAAAAAACAGTGAAAGCTGATATCTCTACTATCATAAAAGACAAGGGCTCATTTCTGCTTCTCTGATTTAAGTGTTGCAAACAGGAGGCGGTGGGAAGAGACCAGTTTTTGTTCAGTTGCAGGTTGCATAAGTCAGCCACAGTGAGCTGCTCTGTACCTCCCTGGGACCAAAGCATGATGGTGGCACTGGGGTGGAGGTCCCCACCTCCCTTACCCCAGAAGGGCAGCATCCCCCCACTCTCTCTGCGTTTTTCTGGTTCTTTATGGTCTGGTCTCTAGGCACTTTTAGTGCCCAGTCCCTTTGGTCAAGGGTCATGTTCTTAGTTCATGTGTCCTGTGACTGCTCCAGGACCTCCTTCTAGTGGTGATGTCCCCTGGGAGACACCCAAGCCACCAAAACTTCCCCCAGGTACCCACCTCTGAGACAAAGCTTGCATTTAGCCTGGAACTAAACCTCGAAGCCCTGCAATCTGGGAAGATTCAATGGCCCTCAGAAGTCAGGACATCCCTTCTTGAAACCAAACCCTCTGACTGGGCAGAGCAGGCTAAAAACAAGCCTGAGAAAGGGAGGAAAGAAGTGAAGACCTCTAGAGCAAAAGCATATTTGAGGGTTTCTGAGTGGTGTTCTCTCTTGTCCTCTTTTTATTGTTGCTGAAATTCTCTAAGTTAAATCTCTTCTGCCAGTATCATGCCTTGACATAGGTCTGCCGCACTTGGCCATCTGCTCTGTCTGACCTCCTGCCATGCAGACCATCCCTCTCTGAGCAAAGAAAACTCCCTCTACTGTCCTGCCAGGCACATTTTAACAAACCCAGCATACTGAGAGAGAATATCTCCTTACACCATGCAAAATACCTGAGAAGTCTGCAAGCCTCAAGCGGCATTGCACGGGGAGAGGAGAGGTTGGTTTCCCCAGCTGAACCTCAGAACTAATCCCCCGAGGAAAAAAACCCTCCCTAGTCCTCATGAGGGCTGTTGTTGGCAAACTTAGCACAAACAAGACTCCGGCAGACACTGCCACAAGGGTCCTCAGCGTTTCCCTCTGCCCGTGTCTCTCGTCGGCTGAGGAGCGATGCGATATTTGAATGTGAATGGCGGGCACTTGCTGGCCGAGAGACGCGCATCAATCACCTCTGAACCGCAGCTCCAGCAGCTTCCAGGCTCTCTGCAGAGCTGCTCAAGAGTAAGGAGGGGAAAGTGGACTCAGAGGCCAGCCCTTGGCACGGCAGAGGTGATTGTGGCAGTGGGAAATGGCTGCAGCAATCAGCCAAGGGGAATTATGTTCATAGGCTCTCCAAGACCTTTAGGATTCCTCTCCTTCCTATTATTGCTTGTGACAGAGTTGATAAAGCACCCCAGAAAAACCACCAGGCAGCCATTAGCAGACGTCAATCTTTCTAATCTTGGTTTTGGCCTTGACTGATCGAGACCAGGTTGGCCATGGAACACAAATGAAGAACACGTGAGTTTTGGGAAGAACTAAATCCAGGCAACAAGCCGTGTCAGAGGAATAATAACTCTTAGCCAAACCAACATGTATCAGACCTGGCTTTCACAGCACAGTCTCAAACTGGATTTCTAGTAAATATAAATCAGTGCAGCTCCACTTAAACATGGGATTCTACATACCAGAAAAAGCTAGCCAGGATGTCAGAGACAGCTTAGTGCTTCTACCACCAACAATAGCCCGTGGATTTCAAATGCTGCTGGGCAAAGCCGGCATCCACCTGTCAGTCAGATACCCAAAACTTCTTGTTAGTAAAGCTCTCTGGGTCTTGGATACCAGTTAATTTCCAGGCTTCTTTCTCCTGAGAAGACTTTTCATCATATGGCCCATTTCAGGGAAGGCCACTGGTCTCCCATTTCTGCCTCTGCTGTGGTCACACACCGTGGTTTGCCAGTGGCTTCCATTTGGTCTTCCTGACAGACACCTCAGCCCCTTGGTTTTTAGAAAACTCAGCTAATCTCATATGCATCAACAAGAAATATGCAGGTGAATTAAGAGCTTGAAGTGTTTCATCAGTTCATTATCGAATGTTACTAATCCTTCTTTAAAAATAGGTATCTTGTGTAAGGTAAGGAAGCTCAACTCCTACCAGAGCAGGTTTTTATTACAGACAGACTTAAAGCATAAGTCTTTAATAAGGCTGCATACAGCTAGGACTAATACAGTCATGTCTCAATGGAGCTGCTTCCCAGATGCTGACAAATCAGGCAACTTCTTCTTTGGCTCAGAGATCCTATAGAAGTAGTAAAAGTGCTACCACATGTTCATTATGTAGTGCAGGGTTGCTGGGTTGTTATTAATGTATTAGCTGTGCAGAGCAGAGACCCCGGCCTGCCTAAAACACAGGTCTCCCCTCACTGCTCGGTGTCTGCCTCCAGCAGCATGGCCTCTGATGTGGGGAGAGAAAAGGCACAATTTTCTACCCCATGAAACGAGACAGATTCTTAAATCACTTCCAGTCATTTTGTAATCCTTAGATTTAGGACATACAATATTCTAAGTTAAGCAGAAAGCGTCTGCAAAGGTTAAAGACAATAAATCAGAAGACAGGAAGAAAAGACTAAAAAATATTTAAAGGAAAGGCCATATAGGACTTGAAATAACCATTTGATGGTGCTGAACAGAGTGTGTTTGGTGACAGTTTGATGGAAAGAAGCATTAAGTAAGAATGTGCATCAAAACTCACTCCTCTGTAGTTGTTTTCTTTTTCTTCAGGTGTTGAAATTTGCAGCAGAAATGTGGCAGTAACCCACCAGCAAATGTACCTTGTACAATGGTGATAACTCAGTCCCAGCTTCTGGCTGGCTGGGCTTTGTTCAGGGCTTGTAATAAAAATCTGATAGGAAAGCTGACCTCAATTATTCATATTTCTGATTGCAACTTCCTTCATCAGCTCAGACAAGCCCAGTAACCTCTGCACCCCAGTTTCCTCCTAAGCCATGCACCTGTGGCAATAATGGAGTTTTAATGTGGACACTGCTGCACCAAGGTGAAATATAAGCATGAGAGGAGGCAAAAGCATGGTCTGAGTCCCAGAAGGCTTTTCCATGCTTTTCCATGGGGTACCTGTAATGCTGGTGAGACTGCTTGTCTTGCAGCCCTGGCCATGCTGAGAGGATGGGGCACCACTGCCTGGGGGGCTGGATCTGCTCCTGGGGGTTCATGCAGCCTCTGCTCAAGCAGTGACTGCTAAGAGAGTGAAAAGGGCAGATACAGAGGAGCCATGTAAAAAATAAACAAATCTGAACCCCTATGACAGACAGCAGGATTTTCAGGGAGGTGTGCTTGCCAGAGAGGCTCACCCTGTTCCCATCATGTTTATTAGAAAAGTAAAGGTGAAGCCATTGAAATAACAGCCTGATGTAGAGTGCATCAAAATCAGCGGAAAAACTCGCACAGTGCTCCTCAGTATTTGGCTTAAGTCATAAAAATGTCATGCTCACAGTGCCATTTTACTTCTCTATTTTACAGCATTTCCCAGACAGGAATGGTGTCCATCCTTCACACACCACTGGATGAGAGAGGGAAAGTCGTACATGACTAAACAAAGGAATTTGTTAGGAGGGCAGAGAAGTGTTGCAGGCTGACCCAATTTGTAACTTCAGGTCAACAGACTGTGTTAAGAGTCAATGAATAGCTTGGATGGGAAAAAGAAAATTAAAAAATAGTTGTTCAGATATATTAAAAATAAAATGTCTCATCTGAAAAAGGTCTTTAGTTGAATACCTGTATTTGTCTTACTTTAAAAGTTAAATATAATGTCAGGAAATTAACATTTAGTTTGGGGTCAGATTTGGAATCAGTTTGACTCTGCTTTGGACAAATTTCATCCAAATTTTTTTCGAGTGTTTCATTTCACTATGAAAACTACAAAGCCAGTTCTGTTTCAGGACAACTCCAACTTATATTTTCTGTTCCGAGCTTTTAGTTCTGTGGCCACACTAGAAAAGTAGCTATTCAGAACATCTTAATTATAGATGAAACCACAGTCATCTAAGTGCCAGTAATGAGGAGATAACTTCTTGGACCATACTGACTGGCAGTAAAGTAGGAAGCCAGTGCCGTGCATTTCAAATTTTTTTAACATTCTCTTATAAATCCATTTCTCCTGCTCCTCTACTGTTTTCCCAAACATTAATACAGTGGAATAAGAGCATCACAACAGTACAGAGCAGAACAGTGGAAGTTTTAGAAATACAACACACATAGCCCTTTCCAGGCAGAAAGCAAAAGCCAAAGAAACACTGGCTGAGCAGATCTATATGAACATTCTTTCTTAGAAACTCTTAATATCTGACCACAGCCCCTCATTTCCCAGCCATCAACTGCTACTTTCAGGGTTTATATTAACATGCTGATACACACACAAATCCTAGAAATGAAAAAGATGCAGTTGCCTTGCAAAACTTATAATCCTGTACTCATCCTCAGCCTCCCAGTGTGTGCAAAGGTTTTCTGCTCACAGTAATCAGTAGTGCAAGCACATCAGGCACCTTCATTCAGAGCTGTCTCCTGTGTCTGTGATGCTCTCTCTGAAGGCAGGACCCTGCCAAACCCACCAGTAATAGAGCCCATAAAGGATCAGTCACTTGTCAGCTGGCAAAGGCAGAACAGGTTTTCAGCTCTATTTTTCCATGCAAAAATAGCTGTGTTTTTAAAAAATAAAAGATAAGCACACTGACATGGGGAATGTGAGAACAGGCTCTTTAGTAATCTCCAATGCATATATGGATGCTCAAGACACATGCTGGGATAGGATGACAGCACAGGGCTGCAGCAGTGGCTTGATTTTTTTAGTAGCTTCATTTGTAATCAGAAAAGGTATTATAGAATGAGATATTTATTCAACTGTGAAACTGCTGCCATATGAAAACACTGACAGATCTATGTAGTGCTAAATTTAATTCTTTTTATGTCGGTTTGTGGATATGTTGAACACGACTCTTGCCATCCGTAGCTGCTAGAGCAGTAAGGTCTGGAGGCACAATGTGTTTTGGAAGAGATATGATCCTTTAGGCTCAGGAAGGTCTAATTACCAAGCTGAGAAGGACATTTTATCCACGGCAGGTCAGTCCACAATTGCTTTCTTTAGGAGCAGTCAGCACTGGTTGCATTGCACCCAATGGCCAGATGCCCTGACCACTGGGCTAGCACAGGCAGGTCTGGTTCAGTCTGACAGTGATCCCACTGCATATGCTCAGCTCTTCAGAAGCAGAGTATCCCTTTTAATAAATTTTTTTCTAAACATGTTGTTGTGGGAATTTCTTTGGGGACAGTATTATTCTTTGGACTTTGCAGGAAAAAAAAAAAAAAAACAAAAAAAAAACCAAAATGAAAAATACCCTCCCTTCTGGCTGATTTTTAAAAGTTTATTAAGACTTCAATTTAAATCCTTCTATACTAAAAAATATTTCACCAGAGATTGATAAGGGTGTGCAGACTAAGGATAAAGACAAATTTAATCACTGCTTTTATTATTCTGTTTTCCTGAGTAGGGTAATTTCCCATCATCCTGAGTGGCTTAAACAGCCACAAGCCTGAAATAGTGAGGATGGAATTTCCTGGGAACAAATTAATGTGGAGGCACTGGGATATTACAGTAATAGTGTGGTAAAGGAATGTGCCTTTTACCACATGCCTCCTTGTATTGATGTATATTTTGGCTAACACCAAGTGTCACTTGCAAAATGTGCAGCATGTCATGGTCCATGTTTTTCTGGCCTCTCCCAGACTGAAGCAGAGAGCCCTATTTCATGTTAGTCACTCCTGATCGTGGTCCTGCAGCTCTTTCCCATGCAGGCAGAGCCCCCACTGATTTCCAGACGGGCATGTACAAGCTAGGGCTGCTGGATCTGTCCCTGACATAGTAAAAATAGACAGTTACTTGGTTGTTTTCATTAAAAGGAGAGGAAGGAGAGCATTATATAACAGGAGGGTTTTTTGGGGGGAGCATTGGTTTATTTAAAACCTCCAGTGATAGCTGCTTTCCCTGACTGGAACTGGCTCTGCAGCAGGGCAGGGAAGCTGGGCTCTTGCCATTGCTGGAGAGCAATGCTCTTTTCTTTATTAGCGGACAATAAGCCACATTCAAGACATGCTAAAGAGCTGGAAGACAAGCAGGCAAAGCAGAGAAATTCAAAGTGAGGGCTGGTGCTTAGGAGCCTGGTGTTTGCATTTGCCTGTGAGGGAGAGGCAGACACCACTGAAGATGCAGCAGCTCTTTGCCAGTGCTCTCCGTACGAGTGAGAATCTGGAGATACCAGTGGAGTGGTTTAATCGACATCTGTGCTAAGTGTTTGCCTGTAGTAGACAGAGATCCTGCAGGACTGGGGCAACTGGATGAATGCAGCAGGCAGGGCACACCTGAGAGGAGGTGGCATTTTTTAGGGCAGTGAGGAAATTCAAGGACCTCGCATCAAGTGAGGAAAAGAGGCGCACAGGGGCTGGAAGCTCTGCTACTGGGAGTTTGGCCCCTGTGCCAAGTTAGAGAGAGGGATCTCAATGCTTGCAACCTCTGTCCTGGCTCTGGGTACCATCAGCTGTCCCCTCATGGACCATAGCCAGGTCTCACCTGCCCAAAGGATTTGGCCACAGCGCTGCTGTCGATGCATGAGCAACCCAAAGGCTGCTGTCTTTGGTAAGAGGAAATGCCCGAAGAGATTGAGAGCTGAACTTACCTACTACATCCCTAGATGTAGTAGGTATCTTCTCCTGGCTGGCTCCTGTCCTGATCCATGTCTTCTTGGGAGAGGCATGGAGAGGCACAGCTCTCCAAACACTTGGAGGAGGCTCCTCACCTGCGGCCTCACAGCAGAGCTCCACATGCTGTGGGACATGGAACCGGGTGTGAGGCATGGCCATGGAAGGGTGCTGGCACACCCTGGGCTGGCTGCAGGCCTCCCAAAGGATGCCAGCCCTCTGATGACACCGTGCTGGGTGTCCTCAAAAGTCCTCAGAATGAAGTATTTTGCATTGTGTGTGCATTGATTCCAAGCCTAGTTTTCCTATTGTTTTCAGCAGAATTTGTTTTTGGCCACAAGGCCCTGAATTAACATAGTGTTGAGCTTGGCAAGTCAAGAGAACTGGAACACCTGATTAGGAAAAGGCATTTTTAAAAAATTATTCCCTGCCTGCAAAACTTACATATAGAGTTGTGTTTAGAAGGACAAAATGCTATCATTTCTGTGGGACTTCAGCAAATCCTGATGTGCTTTGAAGAGCACCTGGCTGTGGGCTCCAAAAGCAGACCCACTTCTAAGTAAAATACAGAATATTCTCACTGTATTCATTCCTTGAGTCAGTTTTATCACAATATTGGGGGTCACAACATGCAAAGGCAAGAAGTATCAGAGTCCTGGTGAAGGCCATCTGAAAAGCCTCGTTTCAGAATGATCATTAAATAAAATACACAGCAACTTAAGAAAAAATGTATTTCAGCAGTGAGACATTAATTTTCAACATTGAGCCAAGGGGCATTTCTCACACATAGTTTCAAATGAAAAAAAAAAAAAGAGAGAGAATTGTTGGCACAGCCTTTTCTCCAGTGGTTCCAGAGGAGTAATTAAACAGGAGCCACTTGGAGCTGGCTCGGGGGGAAGCGTACACCATGATCTTGGAGTAGGAAGGACTGTGCGCCTGCCTGCTTGTCTCTGTGTGTGTGCACATTAGGGTTTCTTCATTTTTTAATCATATTTGTGCATTATTTTCCTGTGTGTCCATGGCACCTTATTTCAACGAACAGTTTGAAAGGCATATGCTGTTGAGCAAAGGGGAGAGAAACTCTCCTGATCTTTTTTTCTCTTGTCTCAGTGAACATGCCATTTTTGATGCTTTTCCTAGGGCTTCTGTGACCTATGCTTTACACCACCTGGCTGGTTTAATTCATGAATCCTTTATTAATATGACAGGCTCTGCAAAGGTGACTAAAATGTTAAGGAGACAGATGTCATCAATATCTCCCAAGGGTAAATACTTGAATTTTGCTCCGTTTTTGTGTGGCTGGTCTCTGTTCTGATCTTGGCACTGTGGCTGAGCCACTGAGACTAATTCATTTTTGTTTCTCCCTCAGATGCTCTGGATGAATGTTAATCATAATTTTACAGTTCCCTGTTCTTTCCTCAAGTGTTGAAGACTTTCTTTTCTGCCACTCCTGCTGGAGAAACCCCATCTTACACAAATGAGCAATGTAGCTGCAAGCATCCTTATAACTCATAAGAAGTCACAGGCTGCTTTCTACTACTACCAGGGCACAATTTGTCCTTCAGGCAATAAAATGATTCTTTGCTAAGGGTATTGCTAGTTCCATGCTGAGTCAGCTCAGCATCTTTCTCTTATAGAGATCTCACATGGAAAAATATCCCAGGGTCTGGTGTGGCTGTCCCAGTGGTGACTGAAGTGGAGGCTGGACTAAGCAGAAGCAAGTCTGGGGTAGATACAGCACAGGAAAGGGAAGAAGGGTCCCAGTGGCACAACTACATCGTTTAAACAACAAATGGTCATCACTGGAGGGGCTAAGGAGAGGATGATGATCTCTGGGGTGGTCTCAGCATTAAGTGGAAGATACCATGAGCAAACTCAACATTCTGCCTGTGCTTAGAAAGCAGCAAAAGCAAGGAAATGAGTGAACCTCTTCTCTTCATTTCCTTGCATGTTGCTTAGAGCTTTGGACCACAGTTAAACTGCCTGGATTGAGCCCATGTAAGAAACCATATGTCAAGCCCAGATCCAGCCACGCTGTTGGCTCCAGGACACAATTCATATCTGAGTCCAAGCTGTACATTGTGGGCCTGTTCTGGCCTGAGCATGCTGCACTTCTCCTCCCAGACAAAGCCCCATATCTATGCTGCCCACATCATATTTATCCTTAGGAGACCAAACCAGGAAGATTGTTTCATCTTTGGAAAAAACCTCTTTTGCAAACGGGCATTGTGCTGGTCTCATCTCTCCTTTCACACTCCTTCCCAAGGCAGTTACTTGTCTGCTGTAATTTACTCTTTAATGCAGCACTTTCCTATTCTGTGAGACAACAATCATGAAGCATTTAAATTCCAATTGAGTAGGGCTGGAGTGCAGAGGGGCTGCGGCTTGTGCAGCGAGGACAATGGGAACCTGAGACAGGGGACACCAGTTCAAGGCCCCCCAGGAAGGAAGGCTACAAGCTTCTCCCTCACATTCCCATCTCCCTAGAGATGTAAATCAAGAAAAAGAAGGGAGGGGAAGAGGAGGAGGGGGGTGTTTATAGAAAGAAAAGGGAAAATGGATTGAGTTGTGCTGAATTCTAAGACAAGGATCAGCTACACAAGAGAACTATTGAATAGCTGTGAAATCTGGAATTGAGCCATCAAAAAAGCTGCTGAGCTGCATGTGAATCAGGTTGATTGTTTTTGAGAAGCACCTGATTTTTTTTTTTTTTTTGCCCCTCTCTCTCTCCCAGGCTCTGTGCTTAGCCTTGGAATTTGAACATGACTGCTGATGTGCTAAACTGCTTTTCCTTGAGATACAGACATTTTAGGGACCAGGAAAGGAGGGAGGGTGGGGGAGCATCTCTCTGGATGTGAAGGCATGGTACCCGATTGTGAGCTGACAAGTTCCCCACTGCTCTGGGGAATGGCATCGAGGAGTTCCCACTGCTGGCAGAGACCAAGCAGGAAAAGCAAAGAGCTGTAACTCCCTGGGACAAGGAGTTCCAAGAGCTGCTGGCTGCTGTAGCTGGGCTGCAAGTACATTTTGCCAGCTCTTTGACAGGTTTCTGCTCTCAGGAATACATATTTCATATCTTGTCTCCCAGGACAGAGACAGCACCTATTTCCTGCTGAATAGTCCCGGCTGGACCTTGAGAAAATGAATTGCAAAGCCCCAGTTTAATACTAAACAGTGTCTGATTCTCTCTTGTGTAGAGTTATAATTCCCTCTACAGCATTCACTAGTGAGGCAAGCGAAGCACAGGGATGCTAGGATGTTGTTTTCCCAAAGAGAACTGTGATTCCAGAGTGGCCTAAAAAGGCACAGTGGAAAAAAAAAAAAACATAGCAAGGCTGCTTTGAAAAATCTAGCAGTTTGCCTAGGATTATGGGATGAGTTGGGATTGCAAGAGTGAAACCTTGCCTTTCCTCATTTGGTATGTCTGAGAATCATCTCTGTTCTAATTTATTATTATTGTATTGCATTATTGTGTAATTTTATTGCATTAAAAATCATGTGGATAGCGCCATGGTGCCCTGCAAACAGAGAGCAACACAGAGCCAATGCTCCAAGGAGCCTTGTTAAACTGCTTCCAGATCTGACTCAAGAGAACTACACTCTATTACCTTATGCAGAAAAAATCCACATTGTTTCATTGTTGTTTATTTACTGAGTGCTGAGGGTAAGCTAAGCACTGCACTGAGATGGGAGAACTTGCACAGTTCTATCACACTTGAGCTGCTCTGCAATGGGATGGGCTCCTGTGGCCTGTTCCTTCTTCCCTCCGTCGTGGTACCCTAGCTCGGCCCAACCCCACAGCCTCTCTGCCTCTCCAGAATTTGACAAGACTCAACATCCTCCCAAGCCTTGGAGGGGTGCTTAGACCCTGTAGGCCACTCTGCCTGTAGACCACTCTTCTCCTGCCTGTGCTGGCCACACCAATGGCTGAGAAGCCCAGGGAACCTCGGAGCAGCCCTGGGGTCGGTCTCAGTGCCACCTTCCCCCCTGTTCAGAGCCTGTGTAGCACCCACACCGCAGGCCAGCGCCAGGACGAGCTGCCACAGCAGCTCAGAGCAGCCAGGGTGCTGCAGTGCTGTGTCTGCAATGACACCGGGCACCCCCACATGAGCCGCGGCCCGGTCTGGAGACAGGGAAGGCGTCGTGGCAAGAGGGAATCCAGCACACCCTGCCCACACCGCCCCGAGCCCTGGCACCAGAGGGGAAAAGGCTCAGTCCTCAGGGGGTTCTTTCTTGCCTTTCAATGCTGAAGACCCTCTCATGGGGCGAAATATGCTCCTAGTAGGAGGGGAGGGAAGGAAATGCCCCGGCATCGCCTCTCAGCGCCCAATCTGCTTTTGTGCTCTTGATCCCGGGGCAGACCCTCGGTTACGGACAAAGCTGTCCTGAGAAAAAGCTCCCACAATGGCCAGCCCTGCTCCAGCCGGGCGAGGGGGCTCTGGAGGGCTCCTGGCGGCGGTGCCTCAGCTCTGGGGGCTCAGGGGCAGCGGCGGGGCAGCGGCAGGGCAGGCTTTGTGCTCCGGCCGCTGCACACCCCGGCCATTCACACGGGGCCGACTCCGGGCCCATTGAATTAATTGAAAGGCTCTCCGGGATGTCAGGGGTTTGGGGCTGAGCCCACAGTGTGCAAAATTAGATCCACATCCTCTTTAACTCCGCAGCTCTGCGGGCTCCAGGAGCACCCAGAGACGCCCAGGCTGAGCGCTCTTGGATAGGTGCAGGAAGCATCTTGCCATGACAGTTGCTAAAGCACCTCAGGTTTTTTCTGTTTGGTTTTTTTTTTTCAGAGGGAAAAATAATTAACCTTCACCTCAGGTCCCAACTCGCATAACCACAGATGAGATTCTGCTAATAATTTGCTTGCTTAAGTGACTCATAATAAACACTGTTAGTTTACTTTTGCTTTGAGAGCAGCTGATCTTTGGAACAAACCGCCCACGGGCGGGCGTAAAATCATGTCACCCGTTTGCTGATTTAACCCCCTGAGTGCTCACACATCTGCAGACCCTGCTAAACTGATGCTTGTAGGAAAGTCTGGAGTCTGGCAAATTTTGTCATCAAATGTAAAATTATATCCAAGAAGGATGAGATCTCTTCTTCACCTGTTTCAGACTGAGATGCCTTTGCTCAGGTCGGTGGCCCCCACATATGGGTCCAGGGATGAAGGTGGAGGCAGGGCCTTCCTACCCCATCCAAAACTGCTGAGCAGATATTTATTTGCATTTTCTGAGGTAGCATGTTTTCCATATGACAAGTTCTCCTGAGGATCCTTCTATCCATTAATTATAAATGAGTATGCTCAGCCTTGGTTCCCCCTCAGGGCAGCCTGAATCTCAGCAGTGCTGAGAGGGTGTTTGGAAGGCACCAAGGCTCACCGTGACCTCATGCTGAGCACAGGATCCTAATGGGACACCACAGAACTAATGCCAGTCTCAGGAGGACACATTGCTGGTGCAAATAAAAAGAGGCTGGGTCTGTTTTCACAGAGTTAACCTCTTTTCCCTCCAAAGCACAGGGTGGGCTGCTATCCCTCACTGCCTGCACAGAGAGATACTTGGTTCTGTACTTTGCCTGGACACGGCTGTGGTGCACAGACCAAGCTCAGGAGGAGCCCCACAGCATTTCATGACACCTCTTGCAATTCAGAGGTGACAAGCACACACTGGCCTGAGTGTGCAGCTGTGTGTGCCAACAGTGAAATTCCCTCTCATCCGCACAGTGCGAGCTGGGCACGCCTGGTGTCGTGGCCGTAGTGAGGAGGGACTGTGGCCTGCTCTGCAGGTGGAGATAATCAAGCCTGAACCAACAGAAGGGCTTCCCCAAGGTCATACAGAAAGCCTGCCAGAGCATGCCCTGTAATGCAATTTAAACATCAAAACTCAGTCCATGGAGCAGGCAATTGCTCCTATGCTGTGCACACATGTTCCTTTGCCCTCTGCGTTCAGCACTCGATGCAAGGAAGGTTTGCAAGACCAGCAAATTGGCCTTGGGCTGCTGAACAGCAGTTTTCTGTGGAGCTCTCAGACTAATTCATTTTTTGGAAGAGAATTTTATTTCTCTTCATCCCCAGCTTATGGTTTCAGCTAAGCAAAAACCTGCTTGACCTAATTTCTCCACCTTGCTGATCAAAGGTCATGTTTACCAGGATTATTTTTGTCTTCATTGTAGGCACAGCTGGTAAACAACATGGAGATTTTACAGTATTTAACTTTCTGATAGATTTATGGAGGCTCCCTGCCTGACTTCCTTTGCTTCTTTCAAAGCTATTGCACTCACCCTTCAGATGATACCATGCACTCAGTACCTTCAAGCCCAAAACCCAAGCTGAGAGAGAGAAAAGAGCCATGTGTCAGCAATTATTCATCCTCTCTCCCCACAGCCGGCCCCAAACCTCCACTCTGGATCATCTGCCTCCCACAGAGTGCTCATGTTAGGTCAGGAACAGCCCAGCCCTGCCCAGGCACAGTGATGGGTGTTGCCAGGCTGCCAGCTGCAACCAAAGCAGAGGTAAAGTCCTTCCACCTGCCCTGGGCTAGAAGCTGCATAACCTCCACAAGCCAGTGTGAAAAAACTCTTCCTCCATAGGGAAAATGTTGATGGCTGGGTCTAGCTCACCAACCCTCACTGCCTTTTGGCTTCAATCTGATGGGAAAAGAAAAAAAAGAAAAGGATTAAAAGATTTGCTGGTCCAGCAGTTGTCTAAAAAGTTTTGCACCCTTGGGAGCTGTAGCACACTGCTGAGAGAACAAAGGAATGCATCTCTATCCAACACCTGACCTCCTCACAGTGCAGTGGTGGTTAGAAGGGTTCAGGCTGGATTTCCCAAGCTGCAAAGCCTCCCATTACTTGGATTTGAGAGATGATTTCTTCTGTTCCCCAGTTAAACAGCTCCAGTAGTGATAGCAGAGGGCAACAGTCCAGGTCTGTGGCTCCAGCCCTGCATGTGCCTGGTAACACCTGGTGGCAGAAGGAGCAGAGGGTGCCCCTGTGGGCACCAGGTGTGCTCTGGAGTCACTTAGCAGACAACAGGGACCACTCAGCTTCCCAGATGAGGATGCTTTCCCCATCCTTCCCCAAATAAAACCCTGGATTCTGCAGCACCTTCCTCAAAGCAGTGTTTGCATCACCAGTAACTCAGGGAGGGCAGTTTGGGAGCTTCTGCTTTTGCCAGAGTGTTCATGCCAGCAAGGAGATTATTCAAATCCTCTCTGCTGAGGAGTCGAGCTGTGCTTTGTGCAGTTATTGCCTGCGTACCCTGGTATTGATCCACAAGCAAAGTCAGTGACTCACAAGGAAATATTATTTCACCTTCCAAACAATGGTCTAAATATATAGTATTCAGTACTTTTTATCTTCTTTCCACCAGCCTCTACAGGGTAACATATCTTATTCAAATACCATGAAGTCATACTTCCCTGGTACAACCATTTTCAATTATTTATTGAACAATGGATGTTGGAATGGACTGAGTCCTGCTATGGTCAATCATTTCTTCTTTTTCTAATTGAGTCAGCAAAAGTGGGTACAGGTATATAGAGGTAACAAATTGTTAGTTAATGCTTTGGAAACGTTCAAGACCAGGCTCCCAAGAAAAGGGCATTGCTTCTTCTTCTTCAGAGGCATTATCCTCAGTAAAAGTAGCCAGTGGAAGGCTTTGCTTGCCCTCTTGCCCTGGGAAAAAGATGCAGGCCTGTACTTTTGTATATGCTTTAAGTCTGAGCTGTTTTGTTACATTTGTAACATGATGTAGTCAAAGAATATGCAGAAAAGCTCTGGAAATACCAGCCTATCTACTTGAGGTTTCCAGGAACCTCAAAGGAAGCTCTAACCAGAGCATAAATCCAAGTCCAAACCCACCAGTGAGTCTCTTAACTCGAGTTTACCTAAAAGTGCCGCCACAAATAAGCTGGGTAAGAAGTTACTCTGCATTACCTGAGACAATCTTGTCACCCTCCCATGCCTTCATGCATCCTCCAGCAGCTGGAGAATAGCTGAGCTGGCAGCTCAGGTGGTAGATATGTGCCAGGACCAGACTTCCAGTTTCAGAGAGAAAACTTAAATGAGACACATGAAAAAATTATCTGTCTTTTTTTTTTATTCCCTCAGAAAATTCTGCCCAGAGAAAATTCTGCCCAGTGATAAAGAAAAACAAAAAACAGGCTTTTTAGGAGAAAATTCTGAAGCTTTCTGAAGAGCATAGCAGCCAAAAAGCATTGTCATTACTTCAAGATAGGAGTAAAGTCTATTAAAGCAAAAACATTTATAAGTGTGAGGTAAATTCTTGGCTTTCAATAATCTACTGACTGCAATGGTACGACAGGAGATGGAGCCTATTTGCTTCAGGGGTCTGCCCTGGCTTTTACAAGGAAACGGTGTAAATGAAGTTAAGCTGTAATTTGTGGATAATTGAGTGATCAGTGACAAATGTCTCTGTGACACACAACAAGCTGTCATGGAAAAAGTATGCTGCTACAGCAACATGTCACATGTGGTCTTAAACTGATTATTCTAAATCATCCAGTGTCTCTGCTCAGTGTTTGTTTAAATTGAAAAAAAAATCCCCAAATTTGACCTTTACAAAGTTTAATTTAAAATAAAATTAAAAAATAAATAAAGGGCATCAGAGATAAGTTAGAGAATATTTTGCTGCCGACTCAAGTGGACTCTGGCCAGGGGGCTGAACTGACCACTAACATGGATAAAGTGAGATGCTCACCCTCTTCTCTTGCAGAAATGTCATGCAAACAAACATTTTCAGGTCGAAAACCCAGATGTGTAAAATAACCCAATGTGGAGAGCTGATGTGGCAGCTCCAGTTTGCACACACAGACTGAGGGTAGCCTATAATCACAAACCTGAGCCTCCCCAAATATGCTCTTTCTGGAACATTGTGCCACAGAAAATTAATTGCATTCCAGCTCCAGGGAGCATTAGCACTTCTCTGAATTCAGGGCCAGCCTAAGGAGCTGCTGTGCCCTAGGCAAAGAATCCAGCCCCCTCCTGGCCTTTGCCCCTTCCTCTGCAGGGCTGAAAAGGAAAAATTATAATAAATCACAGCCTTTAGAGACACCTACTAAACACTGACTGGAATATAAATGTATAAATAAAATAGGAACTCAACGTACTCATCTCAGCCCTCGATTGTGGCTTTTCTTCCCTTCTCACTTTCATTTCTTCTTCCCTTTCTTTCACCTTTGTTTCACACATTCTCCTCTCCCGACCCCCTCCCCCTTGCCTCTCTCAGTTTTTCCCCTCCTTTGTTGTCTTTTACTTTCTAGCCCCTTTCCAAGACTGTCCTTTCTCACCCTTTCTGTTCATCACTCCCTATTGGTAGTTAGATCTCTTTCCTTCTTCCTCAGCACTTTTTTTTGACTCTTTTCTCTTTCCCAAGAATGTCCTGAAGATAAGAAAACAGCCCTCTGCAGAACAATCTGTATCTTTCAGAGATTGAATCCTTATCATTATTTTCCCTACAAAGAGCAGTTCCCATTTAAGATACCTTATAAGTTTTCTCAGGACTGGCATTTAGGTATAAAAGAATCCAGAATCACTGGTTTCCTTTGGAAAGTTTGGCATATATGTGGTGCTTTCTTTAGATAATATGTTACTTAGGAGCAAACCTGTTACCCTTGTGTGAGATTTCTGTGGCTGTGGAAGGTCCAAGCATCCAGGTAGTTAAAAACTGATCTGTCTTGGCAAAGGGGCTTAGTTCTGCCGAATTTATACACTGTTATTCTTACAAGTTTGAGTTACTGTGAGTCATGTAGAGTGCAAGGAGTAAAAAAACTAATTCATGATCTTACCAGCTTCTCTATTCACAAGTTTTATCGCATTAACCATCTAAATCTCTCTAACATGATATAACACCCCCAATGGGGATGAATTATGTCAATATAAAGTTGCTTACACTGCTCCAGTTACTCTGTCAGAGGAAGGGAGGGAAATATGTACAGAAGGTCCCTTTATGTTGAGGTGCCTGATTCTGCCTGAGCAGCTGCAGCTATGAAAAGTCTCACACTGCTGGTCAGTGCAGCTCTGGCAGTACAGAAACTATCTGTAATAACCTGAACACGAGGAAGAAAAACTATTTTGTGAATGAGCAGTTCTGCAGCAGAGAAGCTGTGTGGTTTTTGTGGGATCCTGTGGTATCCTGTTGACATCTGAAGCATTTTATCTTTGTTACAACACCTTTCCAAGGGAAGCATTTTTCTTACTGTGTTTCCCATGAATTCCCTCCCCAGTGTCCTCTTCTCGGCTGCTGACTTCAGCTTGCTCTGTGTGTCCTCAGGATTTGTGTTGCAGAGGCACTGCTGGAAATGCAGAGGCAATTTCTGCTGCAGTTGGTGTCAGGGTTAGCCCATCACAGCTCTGCTCCTGCATCCCTGGCTGTGTTGAAGGGGTCTCCATGGAGGAGTATATGGGAGTCTGGGAAATCTCACATTGCTGTTTCCCCTTGCTCTATAACCATACATACAAAACACTGACATTGCTGATTTTTCTGCACCAGCTCTCCAGCAAACTTCCCAGGATGATGACTCTGCAAGTGTGGGCTCTTCTGGTCATGGAAGCTGAGAAACACAATGTGGGGATATATCAGAGGTCTCAAGAGAATGAAGTGTTCCGATTTAAATATTGATCAAGGTTTGCCCTGGTGGGTTGAGGCATAGTAATTGTCAGAGCTCAGTGTCATGGAGCTCAGTACGAACTGATCCTGTCAGGAATGGGGCTGTGACTGAGCTTTAGACATGTTTCTGCAGCTTCTATTAGCTATGGTCAGCTGCACCTGGAGGGCTGACAGAGACCCACTCCCTCATTTGCTCATTTTTATGGATTGTGTATCAGATGTATGCTCCTGACGGGTTGCAAGCACATGGACAAAGATCCAGTGTGACATGCTGTGTGAGGAGAAGTGTGCTAACTCACAGTGTGACTGACCATACGTTCCTCCTTCCTTAAACTGCTCTGCAGAACCTTCTCTCTGTCTCCAGAACTTCTTGAGGTTGGTGATGATGGTGCACCTCCAGAGGTGGTGGCAAAGGCTTGCCACAGATTAGCAGTGCATTCAGACAAACCAGTGCAACCCCACCTGCACAAACACATAGGATTTCTCCCGTGTGTCAGGGATAAAAAGCGTGATCGTATCAACTTCATAGAATCACAAATTTTTCAGGGATTTTTAAAGGTCATCTAATCTAAATCATCTTCATCTTGATCAGGGTTGCCCTGCTGTCTTTGGTCTCTGCTCCATTTGAGTCAACAGGACATTCTGCCGTCACCTTCAGTGAGCAGAGCTGGGAGTGCCCTTCTGACCAGAGTTAAATCCAAATACAGCATTGCTATTGAAAACAGGGAGACTTGTTTAAAGTATTGAAAGCATCTTAATTCCTCATCTCTGTTCCTCAGATGGAATTTAATGTTCTGAGAAAATGTGCATATTTTCTCACCAGAAGAGTAAACTTAATTGATCCTTTCATTTTTAACTCTCTGCCCGGTGGCAATCGGTCACCTCTTTGCAATAATAGCTGCAAAGAAAATAATCTTTGCTGGATCAGATGAAAAGGTGCAGAAAAAGTCACAGAATTAACTGGCAGAGCAATCTGGTTGTTGCCCTAACATATGGAAATAATAAGTGCCAGCCAGATACAGCCTGAACACTGAGCTTTCATTTTGTTATTCTAAGCACAAAAATAAATATTTTTATAACTACATGTAAAGAGTAAAAGCAAATAGAGCTAATATGTAAAAATATACATTTTGCTTCATTATGTGTAATAATACATATTGATTTCATTACAATATTTTTGTTAAGATCAGTTTGCCTGGGAATGGTGGTCTATTTCTAAAGCACAACCTGCCTATTTCAACCCATCTTTCTGAGGTGTTATGCTAGCATAAAATGAAAGGGAAATATTAACTAGGGTGTATTATGAAGAGTTATACACTGGTGGGGGGGCAGCATTTGGAAAAATGTGAACTAAAACCATTTTTATTTTTACAATTGAATGTCTGTCTGATTTTCATGGACTACTATGAGCATGAAAGAATAAATAGAGAGGGAAATGGCAGCAGTGCTCCAGCCTTGAAATGTTCCAAGCAGAAACACACCAGGCTGCTTTGTGGCATCTCTGCAGCCCCTGTGAGATGAGGACAAGGGCACTGCTGCAAACCTGGAGCTCAGGCCCCACAGGAACTTGGAGTCAGGACAACCACAGAAAAGTACAACATTTTGCAGCACTGCTGAGGCACAAGCAGAAGTGGTGTCACCCTTCCCCAGAGCTGGCATTGTAGGGGTTCTGCCAGTCCTGCCCAGCACCTTCATTCACCCAAACACTGGGTGTCCCACCCTTACCCTGTGTATCTCTCGTGGTGCCTGAGGACTACAAAGACCTGAATTTTGACAAACAGGTGTCTTCTGCAGCCCAGCACTGGAGAGTGATGTCACACACAGCTGTGTCATTGGGACTCCCATTTGATGTCACCTCTACCCACCTACCATCCGAGGTAATCCAGCTTATCACTGCCCCATCCCAGTCTGCAAGGCTGGCATCTGAGCAGCTGACAGACTCCAAATGTCCAACCACATTTCATACACCACTAGGGAAAAGCTGTGAAAAAAACTGTCACAGTCCTTTAGGATAAGGACGTGGAATTTTACAGACACCGTGGAGGGTAATTGCTGTTTGCTTTTATTATTCACGACCTGGTTTAGCCCAAGAGAGAAAGTGATATTTATGTGGATCTTGGGGGAATTGATAGAATAAAAAGACAGAAAACAGCAAAGTCCAAAACCAGGCAGCCTTCCCACCATTCCTCAAGGTGCAAAAACTGTAGTACCTGCAGTGGTTTTGCTGACACTGAAGCTGAACTCACCTCTTTCTGCATCCACATTCTGAGAGCTTCATTTCCCTCTCTAAAAAAGAAAAACCCCCTCTACCAACTCCAGCTTTGGCCCCATGGTTGTACAACAGCCCATCTGTCTGTCTGAGCTAGTACAGGCAGACGGTCCCACCAGTGTCATATCCCTCTATTGATTTTGGTCTGGGTGATGACACCAAGGTTAAAGATCAGCCTATATGTACATTATGCAGACTCTGAGGAATGCTGACATGAGGTGCTTGCAGCAGCAGGAAAGTCAAACCAGAGAGCACATTCAAAATCTTAAACAGCAGGTCTTGGCTTTGCAAACATTAGTGCTGGCTGCATATGGGAAACTTAAGCTTTCATATCCAGCAAGTCTCTTCTATCAAGTATCACTTAGGCTGGGGGCTGATTTGCCACACTTCTGTACAACTGATTTAGCAGATATGGATTAGTTTTGAGAAATGTGCTTATTTGTTTAAAAGCCTGTTATCATGTTGTGGATTTGGACTGAAGTGAACTTTTTTATTTTTTTTATTTCTAGTGAGTGGGTGAGTTTGGCAATTTTTTTTTTAAATCTAATGAATAGGTGTACGTATTGCAAAATATTTCTGAAAGTAGGCAAAATTTCAGTGTTCCAAACTCTGGATAAATGAAGTGATATGTCAGCATTTGTTTTCTTAAGGGAGCAAATAAATTGTGCCTCCTAAAAGGGTAAAACAACATGTAGGTTTCCATTTGTTACAGTCCTACAACTAATGAAAAATCTCTCCATAAGCAATGAATGTCCCTGAAAAAAGTGTGATATTCCTAAAGAAGGCTGAAGTGCTTAAATGGTGAGCCAGAATGGGAATGGGTTGACTCTGAAAGGGGAGGAATTAGGGTTGACCTGAAGAACAGAAACTCAGGGCTGTAGTGCTGGGCCCACGAGGCTAGGAACAAATTCAATACTGAATACATTGCAGCTTGAGTTTCATCTTAGATTTTTTTTCCAGAGTTCTATTTGAATGCCTTGAATCTGCCAAATTGGGTTGAAAACCATGAATGCAGCATAGTCCCTGTGTTTTAGTCTCAGCTAGAATTCCACTTGCATTGCACTGGGTTTAATTCTAATTTGGGAGCAAACAAAGCACAACCAAGCATCTCAAGAATTTCCAAAATGGCTCATTCAAACACAGTTTTAAGAATGGGTAAGGATGTGATATGGTTATTTTTGGAAAAGCGTACTCTCACAATCTCTGGATGAGCTGATGACCTCAAGGAGACTTTATGAGTTGGATGCTAGGGTGTGAAACTTTGGCCTTTAATTATTTTTTTGTGATTATTGGTGGAATTGGATTTTAATTCAATAGGCGAAGACAGCTGCTTACAAAATGCATTGTCAAAAAGTACTTTTTATTTACTCCTGAGAATACAGCAGAAACTTTCTGATCACTCCTGTTGCTAAGGACAGGTAGCAGAAAAGGGCCAAAAAAAGGACAATGGCAATACAGATCTCTGCTGGGTTCCACCACCCTTCCTTCTGCCTAAAATATATTCTTTTTTTTTTTGTTTAAGTTTTCCTTTGGAAGTTTTGTTGGTTTTTGCTCTTTCTTTTCTTCCTTCTGCAGTTTCTTCCTGACCTCTCTGCTATGACTAGCTCTTCTCTGGGCCACATGCAAATACTCCATATTCTCATGCCCTGGCTTGTTCATGATGCTTCATGTTGTTCTCAAAGGTCTGCCCTGAAGTCAAGTCATTGTGCAAGTTGCAGGTTTTGCTTAAGAGCTGGCTAAAGACTAACAGCAGAAAATACTTTCCGAGAAAGATGAGGAACCTCAGCTATTTTTAACTTCATCACCTTCAAACGACATCTTGTCCAAATGTCTGCTTGAAATAATGGGGCTGAATCAACACAGAATTTTGGCTCTTCTTTCTTATTCCACTCTAGTTTTATATCTCCTTTTAAATAATCTTATTCCATGTCTCCCCACAAAGACACCTCTCTTGGAATCATGCATCTCCGTGGCCTCATGCCATGCTTTGTTTGCTCTGTATTATACTCCTCTTGTGCAAACTTTCTTTGGTGGAGGGATTTACTGGGCTTTGGCAAAGCTCTGTTTCTGCACGACTTCCATGACTGGGAAGCTCTGTAAATAAATAGTCATGAACACCTTTGCAAATTGTGAGATGGATAATGTCCTCCCGTGCATTTGATGTAAGGGCCCCAGTTCTTTGCCAGAGACTTAGGGGTTGGACTTGATGACCTTAATGGTCTCTTCCAGTCTAAATGATTCTATGACAACTGAAGTTGGTCAGAGAGTGGCCAGCTAAAGGCAATTTCCTTTGGACTTTGCTTTTCTAATGTTGCTTGATAAGCCACATTGTTTATTGGCTTCTACAAATCTTGTTTGAGGAGGCTTTAAGTCCTATACCCTTGAGTTTTGCTGGTACACATATGTGTTTCTGACAAGGAAGATGGTGTCCAGCAGACCCTGATTCTCAACTGGAATCAAATCCCTGGAGCCCAGTAAATGTGGGGATGCTTTTACATCAGCTGAGTCATTGTCCCAGTCTTAGAAGAGGGATGCAGCAATGGACATGATGAGCTATGTGGAAGTCAGTGGCAAATCTCCCAGTGATTTCCTCAGCGCCAAGGCTTCACCCAAGTGGGTGTGTGACCTCCTTCTAGGGCCACACGTACCCTGCAGCATTTAGCAGATTAATGAAACCCCATCCCCGGGCTGCCATAAAGCACGTTTGTGGTCATGCATGCAGCTCTTGGGACAAGCTTTATCTCCTCTCATTGTTTGCTGTGTGTGTTTTAACACAGAGCCTCAGGACACGGCTTGGCTGTGGTACAGCGTTTTGAATGAAGCCATCCCCTAAGCCAACCACAGCTAAGACGCTGTAATTCTCATAGAGACACCATGTACTTTTTATGCTCCTTAACTCCACTGTAGTCACAAATCCCTGTTTGTACTGGCAGATCCTGTGAAAATAGGCTTTAGGAGGTACTTGAAAAAACTGTACCCCTGTGATGTTTAGCTGCATTGCCCGGTCTTGCCTGCCTGCTAAGAGTAGCCCTGCATAGCTTGCCTTAAAAAACCCCACAAACTTTTCAGAACTTGCAATTCACAATATGTAGTGGAGCCTGTAATTAAATTTTTTTTTTAAAAATCACATATTAAAAACCAGCTCTACAATAATTTTCTGAGTACAACCTGCCTATATACCAGTAGCTGGTCATTCTTGCCACTTGTACATCTCTTTTAGCACATAACATTAAAGTCACAGAACGGTTTGGGCTGGAAGGGCCATTCAAGATCATCTCATTCCAACACCCCTGCCATGGGCAGGGACTCCTTCCACTAGACCAGGTTATTCAGAGTCCCATCCAGCCTGGCCCTGAACACCTCCATGGATGGGGAATCCATAGCCTCTCTGGGCATCAACATTATTAACCACCACATAAAAAAGAGCTTTTAAAGCTGCTTGCTGAGACTCACAATGGGGCTAAACACAATTCAACCTGCACGAAATTTCAGTAAAATTGATTATTTTAACGAAGTCCCCAAACTCTAAGCTAGGGTGATCCAGGCCACTTCAAAGACATGATCTCTGCCCAAAGGAGCTTTCAAGCAGACAGAAGCCCTGGAGGTGGGGCATTGGGGCAGCCAGAGAGACAAAGGGCAGCTGAACAGCATCAAGAGCTCCCAACAGTACAGGACAGGTCTTTATGCATGCGGTTCTTGTAGCTCACTGAATAGATTTATAGTCCTGCTTGGGTAATTTATTGTTGGCTAATTACAAATAAGATTAATTAAGTAGCTTGCTGGCCCTTAATTACAAATTTGGTACCTTAATTTATTGTAATTTCTTCTAAATAATGAGTATGCTCAAATAATGCTGATTTATATTATGGTAGGATGCAAATACAACGAACCTGACTCTGTGTTGTGCAAAAGCCTCTTTCACACTGCTCCCAGGGCATAACAGGGTTTTAAAGTGAGCACAAACATAATTTCTGCCCTCCAAGGTGCCTTTATAGTCCCAGTGAGCCATGATTCACCGTGAGTCAGCAGCAAGCCACTGTAAAGGCCATGACTTGCACAGCTGCTGAGAAATTGGGATCAAAGGAGCTGGCCTTGGACTCCCATGAGCTGGCCCTTAGACAGGGGAGCCCCGAGGGCAGGCAGTTGCTGTTTGTGTAGCACAACCCACTTGAGCAAGTGGGGGTTGCTCCAGCCTGCATTATTGACCTGGTTTTGCCTGCCAGCTCCCTCTCCCAGTTACTGCTGTGCTTTGTGTTGCCCTCTGCAAGCCTGGGGCAGAGCGACCAGAGTGTAAACCAGAGCTGGGGCAGGGGCTCAGAAAAAAGGGTATGAAAGGTTGGCAGGAGTAGGATGGCTCTGGGCAGGGCAAGGGTTGGATGCTGAAGGAGGAGTGGCAGCCTGGACCAAGGGGAAGAAAGGGGGCCTGAAACAACTCCCAGGGGGCATCCTGACAGCAGTTTGGGGTATAACATTGTTTGTTGCAGCTACAGCAATCAGGGTTGAAGGAAAAATCTTTGCTTTTGGGTGTGAAACTAGACCTCTAAGAGAAGGGGGAATCAGTATAAAGTCTCTTTCCCAGCACCCCTTCCAGCTCCATAGATTCAGCTTCCCCAGACTGACAACACGTGATGATAACAGCAGCTCTAAACCAAAAATCTCAGTCATTACTCTACAACAGGTCCTGTAAGTCTTGCAGCTTGCTCTGTCATTTCTCATGATATTGGCATGGTATTTTTCCAAAATACCTTTTACCCTTGGCCCTGGTGAGGTGAAGGAAGTGTGCAAACATCATCACCTACAGATTTGGAAGATTGGTTGAGGTATATTCTATTTCTTTTCACTTTTTAAGCTTGCCACTCAAGCAAAGAGCTGATGGATGAGTCATCTGAATCCTTGCCCATAATCCTGACCACTGAAGGAATGACAACAATCACTATCTGGTCTCCTTGGTCTCTAAAGTACTCACCCACTGTGTTATTGAGGGGTTTGTGTGCACCCAGCCTGTGCACATCCATAACTACTTAATAAGAAGGATTCAGCAGAGATTATGACAATCAGACACCCTGCAGAACCCTTTCCCTCTGCTTGACAATGCCTTGGAAATGAATGGGTCTGAATTTATGACACAGATTAATACCTGGGTATCAGGCCCAGTGAAAGCAATGCTGCAGGGATATGATCTAACCCTGGAGTTCCCTGTTTGGATTAATATTTATGAAACCTGTAACCCCAGCTTAAGCTTTGGGCTCTGGGACAGGAATCATGTTTTCCAGAAGCACACCAGACCCACATAAATGTCAGAGGGATGAAGATAAGGCTTTAGCAATGTCCCTGGTTCTGGGATATAAGTTTTTGCAACTGAAATAGAGCAGGGTGCACCCACTGCCAGGTTCAGACTGGGGAAGGAGCTGTCCTCTGCAGCCCCAGCAGCAAGAGCAGGAGCCATGCCAAGGTGAGGGGCTGTTAATTCCAACAGAACTACCTTCAGAAAGGATCTTGTTGAGAAATCTATCTCTAAAATTATCTTGACCCTCTGCCATATGCGCGCACAATTTTTAAAGGGATATGAAATGAATCTTCTCTTTATCCATCCCCTTGTGAAATATAAACAATTCTTGATGGATTTGCAGCTTACACTAGTAACTGACAGCCTGCTAGCTGCTGGCATGATTACTTACAGTCTGGCAAGCACGAGATGACTGTGATGCCTACAATGTGCAATCCCTGAAACGTGGTATTTTTCAATGTTGCTGAAGATCAGACCTTCAGATCTGCTCAGTTCTTATCTTTGCAGCAAAACAACTGGCCCGAGAGCCAGTAAACTCTGTTTTGAGACTGATCTCTGCTGAAAACTTGGCCTGAACGGGTGTATTAAAAGAGGCAGATCACCCCTGAGATGTTGGTCTAAGCTGTGAGTGCTGAGCACTTGGAAAGCAAGCCCTGAATGTGCCCTTGTGCAAGCTGGGTTGTTCTCTATGAGCAGTTAAGCGGACCCTGCATATGTCCCATTCCAGGGAGTTGGATGCCTTGATGGGATTCTTTCTGAGTGAGAGTCTAGATCTCAAATAGATGGAGCACTGACTAAGCACAGCAAATAAAATTCCTTATTTGCTCACATAAAAGCTGCATTCAAAAAGTAGGGCACCACCATTGCACACATCTACTCTCAGCCAGCTAGAAAGCTCGAGCTCACCTCCATGCCAGAGAGAACGTGGAAACTTGCTCAATTTTAGCACCAGTAAAAAGCTTTTGTGGCTTAAAGGCACCCATCTGCACCAGCCCTATTTTAAAGAACTTTTTGCAAACAAAGGTGATTTGAGCATTCAGGTGCCCACTCTGAGCATTCTGCCCACCCATCTGGCAGAGGTGAGACTGCATCAACCTTTGCTCAGACAGCAAACACCTCTGTGGGACCATGCAGCACAAATTCACCCGTGACACAGGGAAGCATGGGAGACTAGGACTTCTTTATCAAATATGTGCTGAAGGTGGGGTTTGGCTGCCTGTGGCCATGTAGGTCAGATCTGTTGCTGGAAGATGCCAGGCAGGCAAGAGTGCCTGGAGACATGCAATGAGTTCTTGCCCTTACAAAGGCAAGGTGATGTGCTCTCCCAACAAGTGGACACTGATGTGATGACCGGGCTGTCACCACCACCTCTGGGAATAGTTTGCTTCACTGTTTCGGAAAGAAACCCACACAAAATATATTCTTGGGAAAAAAAAAAAACAACCCAGTCCACAAATATTTATGTAAGGAAGCAGAGCAACCTTCTGCTCCCACCTGGCCTACAAAAGGTTGCAAGCTCAAAACCAGCTTAGCACCTGAGTTCATAACAAAGTGAAGCCATTAAAGAAAACCATAAGCAGCTGAAGCAAGAGAAAAGGAGGGAATGGAGTCTGAGAGGGAAGAAAAATAAATTTTGCTCTGTCTCCTGAAAAAGCATGGGGAAGAGAACTTGTCCATAGTATGTGTAGCTTGCATTGAAAATAGGAATGAAATTCAAGATCAAGGACAGAAACTGGTTTTTTTGCTCTGACCCAGAGTTATCTACTTAAGATCTGTCTGTTACAGAGGAAAACCTTCTGGAGGCAGAGCTGGCAAAGTCTGCAAATACCAGAAATATACTGGACATGCTGCTTTGACAGGTGGTCCATTAGCTACTCTGAAAATGCTGTTAAGGAAAACAGCTCTCTCAGAGGACACAATCAGTGCAGCACTTCCATAACCATCACACACAAAGCCCCACCTGCCCCTTGCCTGTGCCATCTCACTCATGAGCAAAATAACTTATTTTCTCTGTGTTCTGTGTTTTGGGGTGCTTATTTCATGGCACATTGTATCAATTATTCATTGATAATTGTGGGTTGCAATGCTTTTTTTTAAAAGGTTTGTGAGTCACCTGAACCCCTTCTGTGTGCCCACATCATTTCCACGCACCAAAATTCTTTTGGGTGTCATGGTACAAGCACCCCACAGGTGCCCTGTTGTGCCTGCCTTGGAAGAAAGGAAAAGAAAGACTGGACAGTTTAGGAGCAGTTAATAAATGGGAGAATTTTCATTCCTACACTGCTTGTTGGCACTGGACGTACAGCTTAGGGTTCTTTGACTCCACTGTCAGAGGATCCAGCTCAGCACTGCTGTTGTGATCAGGCATCAGGACAGGCTCTGGCCCAAGTTAGAGTTTGGGTATGAGTACAAGGCACTTAAGGCTGGCTGGGAGCACATGGCTCTTTGGTAAGGACTCCATGCCATGGGTCCATGCCAAGCCCTGATGATGCAATTCTCTCCTAGCCCTCAGTCTTTTTGTAATCATAAGTGATTTTTGTATAGGAAACTTTCAAAACAGTTGCCTAGTTCAGTTGATGTTACGAAACTCCAATAACTACTGAAATCACGGGATCCTAGAAACTGAGGGAAGAACAAACCACTGTGAAATTTCCTTGTATCTCTCACATGCAACCTGTTCCAGAAAAGGAGGTGTCACAAGCCTGTTTCTTCTAATTTTAAATATGTTTGAACTATTCCAAATATCTGTTCAAAAGGCCTAGGGAGAAATTACTATGTCCCATTACAGGTCTCTGGTGCTTCAGATAAAATTGTTTTTTCTTGCTAAGCAGGACAAACAGAAGAGGGTTTGTGCTGATGAAGGGAGCAAGAAAATGTGAGTGCCTTCAGCAAGATACTTGCTCTCTATTCCCATGTTTCCAGAGAATCATGTCTATGGGCTGTGCCATGTTTTACAAAAGGCATTTGTTTTTTGTTCTTTCCTTCCTATGTTTTCTGAAATTGGGCATTGCCATTTCTATGCAGTAAAGTTTATGAACAAGGTACATGAACCTGACCTTTTTTATATTCTCTTCTCTTAACAGAAGGATAACTAGCAAAGCTTTTAAGTCAGTAGCACACAATTTTTCCTGATCCCTACATCAGAGCTGTGTTTCTGGAGGAGAGGGAAGAGAAATCTTTATTGGATTGCCTTGGCAGCCTGAACACCTGATTGGCCGTGTTTCATTTCTGGTTCCAACCTGACCTAGTAATTTTGTCCTAAATTAAAACAAAACAAAACAAAACAAAACAAAACAAAACAAAACAAAACAAAACCACCCCAAAAACCAAAAAAAGCCACACAAAAAACAATAAAACACCAAAATCAAACCAACCAACCAACAAACAAAAAATCAAAACCAAGCCCTCTAGGAAACCTCACATCAGAGACTAATCCTCATTTAGTGCCAAGGAAAAAGAGTGGTTTCAGGTGGTGGCAAGTGGTGGCAGTTTCCAGTGATTACCTCCATCCCTACAATAGGAGCCCTATTTTGAGTGAAAGTGTTACAATCTAAAGGTACTAGATAATACTAATACTATAATAATAATAACTAATAATAATGTTATTAGTTATTATTATTAACAAGAAGGTTATCTAATCCTCCTTATCATCTTCCAAGCTTGACTGCATTTTCCAATACCACTCCCAAGAGGTCCCTTACTGCGTCCTCCCCTGGACACTCCCTCCTGGGAGAGGTGATCCACAAACATTCATGCAGCTGCCATACCCTGTCTTGCAGTGGAGCAACTGGGAGGTAGAGAACATTCCTAATCCCAACAAGATTATCTCCTCCACCTGTGTCAAGCTCAAACCTCCAGCATGAATCTTTCCTGAATACAAACAGCTCTTGTTTTATAGATCTCAAATTATTCCTTTCGCAATTGCATCCAGGTTTGTGGATAATATTAAGGTAATTCCAGCAATATGTTACAATCAGTCATTAGACCTTATCAGTCTTCTAAGGGGAAAATGACAAAGTTGAGTGCTTTTTATCAGACAAATGTGACATCCAGCATCACTTTGAGGCTCTGGCTGTCAATTTGCAGCAATTGAGAACAACACCTTTCTACTCTCTAACTCTCTAACTCACAACAGTTCAACCAACGTGTGCTGCAGAACTTCATCTTGTTTGCAAAAACCCTGTTTGCATCCTGTAACCTTATTCTCAGTCTCCCCAGTTACAAATGTCATTGTCAACAAAGGAAACACTGCACACATCTCCACTTGCCTGCCAGGACTACTGAGCCATGACTGATAAGACAATCACTGGACTGTTCCCATCTAAAAGCAGTTTAATACAGCAGTGCCTGAGTCCTCTCCATAGCTTCCACAACATGCAAAGTTGTAAAAAACATGGTTCATGAAACATTTGGCTGGAATGTTGCCAGGGAGTATTTTTCAGAGCCTCTATGAATGCATCTTTATTTGTGGTTTCTTAAATACAACATGACCTTAAAAAGTAGAGGGCAACTTGACACCTCTGAAATATTGCAAAATGCCAGCAATTTGTGGGTATGCCAGAGCCCAGGAGCTTTGTGAGTAATGGTTGTCAGGCTCTGGCCATTGTTCTCAGGGAAGAAGTATTGTCCTTTTTTTGGTTGTTTTGGGCTTTTTAGGTGTAGGGATCAAAATTATTTTAGCATCACTTGCTGCTTGGGCTGCCAGGCCCATGCACAGAAATGTTGCTGGCACAAGCCAGGCCAACAGTGTGATTTTTCTGAGCCTGGAAGAAATCTCCTTCCCATAGGAGAGAAACAGATACGCTTTTATCATCTTGGCATCCAAAATACACCTGGGCTGACAGGTTGGGGGAGAAGGAATAATTACCTCTGAGCTTAGCTTAACATGGTGTGAGCAAAGAGAACATCTGTGGCAGGGGTGTGGCACTTAGGGACATGGGTTGGTGGTGAACACGGTGGTGCTGGGTTAATGGCTGGACTCAATGATCTTAGAGGTCTTCCCCAACCTTAGTGATTCTATTTTTCTGTGAGTGCATCCTCATGAGCAAACTTGCCATATGTAATCTAAGGGACATTGTTCCCCGAGCCCAGCTTGCCCAGCCAAGACTGGAGACAAAGATCTGCCTTTCCCCTGCAGTCTCTTGAGAAAATGAGGAGCAGCCAGATTAATACGAAGCTGTAGGAGCTGCCAAAAATGTGGAGTATTGTTATTTAAAACTTAATTCAGTTACAATCCTCATCACTTCCTCAGCCACCTGCCTTCCCCTTAACCAACACTTCTGGTGCAGTCTGCACCCATAAGAAATGTGTCCATGCCAATAAGGCTTGAAGCCACACAGCCCCTGGTGGGTTTTGTGACCAGATTGTCCCCGAGAAGCCATAAGCAGACCGATGCAATTAGATGTCAGCACCCACTGCCCTAATGTGTAGGAGCTGTGCTTCACACCGTTAGAGCAAATTCGCACCCAATTTACATCCTGACCCCTTGCAGTCCTGTTATCTCACGGTGTCCTTTTCTCATGATAAATGTGTAAGTAATTGCATGCTGAGGAGGCTGGTTGTACGGGCAGCTTGGTGGGGCTTTGAGCTATGCTTATCAGATTTTTTTGGTGCCTTTTTCAAAGAAAAGACATAAAAAGTGAAACATGAGCTGATGTGACTGGTTTTATATGCTGTGAAGCAGGAGCCTTGAACAGTTTAATATTTACCACCATCAATCAGTCTTTTCTCCCCAGCTGAGAATACATTTGGACTCAGTTCACTGAAACTGCTGGTTTTGCCATATTACAAAAAAATCAAACCAAACAAACAGAAGATATTTTGCCCTGTTTCCTGAAACCTGTTAGACAATAAATACATTTTATTCTAAAATGCATTTTCCTTTTTTAGCAGCACAAACAATTTTGTGTAGAAGAGTTTTTAGAAAAGACATGATGAGTATTTTTGTATGTGATGGAGCCTTAAGGTATGAAAATCTATCACACATATCACTGGATTTTAACATGAAGATTTAAAATATTCTTAAAGAAATGCAAATATTTTGATTAGTTTTACTTCATCACCCCAGTGAACTTGGTTAGAGCATGGTGCTAATAACACCCAGGTTGTAGGTTTGATCCTCATAAGGGCAATTCATTTAAGAGTTGGATTAGATGATCTTTGTGAGTCTCTTCCAACTCCGAGTATCCTATGAAGTCTGTGTATGTCTGTATGACCACAAATATTAAGGTTCCTAAGCCTGAAAAGAAGGGAGGATGCAGATAAGAATACTGTCCCTGCAGTTATATTTTCCAACATTTGTTACCTCAAAAAAGAGAAATGCCTCATTTTTTCCCCAAAAACACACTGGACTTCAAACAGGAAAATGTTGCTTTATACAATGGGGCTGGGTGGCAAAAAGAAACTGAATCATTTCCAAGTGTGACCAGTTTGAAACAAAATGCACCATATGGCATACATCAGCAACACGGGGGTTTGTTGTACTGTGAAGTTTTCATTGCTGCGGGTTTTGGTTGCCTGCATGACACATGAAATGACAGGAAGACAGAAGCTCCATAGGCTCTGACCAGCAAGAACCATTCAGACTTCATAGCCATACCCAAGAGTTGCAGATAAAGAACAAAAATCAACGTGTGGGAAGAAGAGCATTTCTCAACTCAGAAAAACCCCAACAACAACCAAAAAAGCAAAATTTGGAAAGGTTTCAGGAGTCTTACAATGGAAAGAGTGTATTCTATGTAACTGCTTAGCAATTATTGCTTACTTCAGTAGTCAGTTTTATGCAAAGGCCATTCCTACTCTCCAGAGATCGTTGCCAAAATATATGCGGTGATACAACTGGGGTGGAAAAGCTTCATTTTACAGAGTCTTGAGGCAGGAGGAGAGACTGAAACCTAGATCAGAGAACTTATTTGTGTGACTAAATATCCCTCTAGAAACAGGCTTTAAAGGTTTGGCTGCTCTTGCACAGAGGTCTGCAGTAAGGTTTGACTCCCCTGAGAGCCCCAATCCAAAAGAAAGTGGAAGTTTCCCGGTGTTCCCTGCTTCTGCAAATTCTCTCTGTTTTGGACATCCTTCTACATCTTCAAGTCATCACCTCCTAGAAACCTATGAAATCTGCTCTCCGAGCAATCTGGGGGAGTATGCTCCTAATTGTTCCTAGTTAGGGGATTGCTGAGGAAGGTCAAGCCAAAAAGGAAATTCTGCAACTCCTCACTCGTATCTCCCACCTCCTGTTGTCCACAGCCTGAATTCTGCTCGAGTGCTCTCATATCACCTGAAGCAGCATTAATTAATTAATAAGTAGTCTTTATGTCGAAGATCAATTAGATGGTACAGACAAAGTTTTTCCTTTATAACTCTCCCTAGCTCCTGAGAAGAGCATCTCTTGCCCTTTTTAGAGAACATCTTTTTTTAATTAAGTTTTTTTTTATTGAGCTGTTCAGAAAAATTTTAATTACAGAGCTTCAAAAATACAATTAGCATAATGTAACAGTAACATCAGTAATGAGGGCTGGCATGCATTCACCCAACGGGGAATGACTTCATAGAGCACAATAGCAGCTTCTTTCTGCAAAACCAAAAAGACCCAGCCCGGGTAACCATCGCCTTTGTGTTGCACAAGCTGAGAACTGCCTCCACATCCTGGTCTCTGCTCCACACAGGGATGCTGGAGCTCTTGCAGACGTATGAATGGCCTGCAAACAACGTGACACAACATCAAAGGGAAGTAGTAGGGAACAAACTTCAGACGTGACAGCGAAGCAAATGACTTTAAAATGTAACCACTCCCTCCGGCTGTTTCAAAGCTGATGAGGAACTGCGCCTAAAAACCAAGTAACAGACCTCAGAATGAGTGCAGATTTCATGTGAAATCGGAGGGTTACATCAGGCATAGCTCAATTGACACATATTCATAAACATAGCAAATTTCTGACAGAAGGTCGGGATTGTCAGTCAAAGAGAGCTGTAAATGGTGCCATGCACTCCCTTGCAGACCTGCCTTAACAAAGTGAATTAATTTAACCAGGGAGACCACTATGTTTCAAGTGGACAAGCTCCAATATTGTTGGCTGGAAATCCTCTCATTATTCATCATTATTATTCATCCATTAACACAAATTATGTTTTCCATCATTGTTTAGAGGTTTTTTTTGAGATATGTTTTTTAAAACTAGTGCAGCATCACATGTATAATGCCTCAATGCATGTTCTCCAATATTTTAAGGGGTTTCCTTGTAAGAAATTCTGCTTCTGGTATAGATATTTCTGCATGTAGTACCAGAACTGTGAGAGTATTACCCTCTTTTACAGAGAGCATTACAGCACAAGAACATAGGCCCCTATTCAGAGCTTGTGTTTAGCTTGGAGTACTCACACTCAACCAACATTTGGCCACGTGGGCTGAAGAAGGTTAGAGAGTTTCCTAGCCCAAGCAATGCTGTGTAACTGTTCATGCAGGGATATTCAACAGGAGATTCAATTTATGCAAGCTCTGCACACATTTTAGAACAGATCTTGTAGTCAGCAAACTTTCCAAACTGACCTCTGCAACTCCTCCTGCTTAACTTTATCCCATTCTTTCAGAGTTTTCCTGGGGCATCAAGAGTATTTTTTATTGTGAATCCACTGAGACCTTACCAGTGTGTCTTTAGCCAGAATTTGACCAAAAAAAAAGTGATTTTTCCTTAACTTCTCCTTACATACAGTATGATGCCTGTAGTCTTAGTCTCTCCCAGCCTGGGTTAATATTTTGTGAGACTGGCTATCACTATAAAATTTTGGTTTCCACCAATTGTTATTTAAAATAAGTCAAACTAGATTATTGGAAGCTCAGAAATAAATTCTGCGAGGACCAGACTCAGAATTACAGTCCTCAGCCTTGTCAGGGCCACAAACTCCTATTGGGAAAAGGTATGACAAGGGCTATTACAGAAAATAGCATTAAAAATTACCTGCTACCTCCCTGGTTTTCCTTGTGACAAAGGTCAGACTGTTGTCCAACCTGCTGGAATTGCTGGGCTGATAGTTTTTGATGCCTTTCACATGTTTTGGCTGTGCAGCTTTCACTGGCTCATCTTTTGAGGTTCACTCAGTATTGCACCCACAAGAGCTGATTGAGAGATTGTGCAAGCATTATGAAAACTGCTCTGGAGCAGGATATGTGCTCACCGTGCTAAAGTGAAAAAGTGCAGGGATTGGAAGCTGCAAACAGAGCTGTGTATACAAAATTCATTTTCTGGCTACTCCCTTGAACTGAGAACAGCTAATCTTAACAAAACAAAAGCAGACAGGCAAGAGACATGGTCCAGAAAGGCACAGTCAACCTGACTTATCAAACAACTGTGTTTACCTTCTGACACTGTTTTATACCATTGACAATTACTGATCTAAGACAGTTCTGCTAGGGTATTGGAAATCTTTTCGGCTCCAGGGGAAAAAGTGTATTCTCCTAACAGTTTTGTTAGCTCAACAATTTATTCTTTATTTATATTGGCTTTGATGTGAGAGAAGAAAGAGAAAAAGAATGTAGAAAGTGGGCAGTTTCATAATATGAGTATATTTATCAAGTGAAAGGCTTAGGAGGTGAGGAAAAACTGTAATGTGAAACACTGCAAAAACACAAATAGGAACATAAGTATGAAATCATGCAGTCTAACCTGATTTCAGCCTTTGCTTGCCTGGTGTGCAGGTAAAGGTTTTAATGGCATTTCAAAAAAATAAATACCTGCTTTTATAATCTAAAGCTCAACCAGGAAACTGCACCAGCAATTGGCATCACTGCGAGGAGGAAGTCAAAGCATGCAGGAGACATGATGTCTCAACACTTTTTTAACTTCTGAAATGTGCCTGAGATCAGCAGAGTCTCCCGAAGGGTGTTGGGATTAAATTTATCTGAGCAGGAAGAAGAAGGGGAAGGGCAAGGATGAAACATTTTGAGAACATTTCTATGGTCTGATCGCCAGTCTATGCATTCAGTACCACCATTAGTGCCCTGCAGAACCTGTGGGCTCAGAGCAAAGCTGCTATCTCTGTCCATTCTCATCTCAGAGCCAGGATGGCTGAGTATATATTATTTTTATTTCTGCTTGGTGTGCTAAAGCAGCCCAGCTGGCCTCACCTTAAGGAGGAGAAGGGTGACACGTATCCAAAGGCTTCTCTACACGAGGAAGTTGCACAGGGCAACAAACCTCTCTTGTGAGCACAGTCCTCTTCTGTCTCAAATAACATTCCTTTCTTTCCAGCTTGGCTCAAGCCAAGATGAAAAATGTTCTGTTGCAATGGAACAAATGTTTGTGGACAGCTGTTTGACACCAACAATTGCACAGTGAAGCTGCTGGGGAGAGGAGAAGCCCAGGTGTCCCTCAGAGGGACGTCAGGCAGCCGATGATGGAGGAGGACACGCAGCCTGTGTCTTCCAGATCCTCTGAGGCTCCTCCCTGGACCCTTCTGGCCTCTCTCTCACTTCTCTGCACAGATGTGGAAACTCTTGCACACAGCATCGAGGGACCTGGATCCTCCTAGCTAACAAAGCTTGCTTGATCTCCTCTCTAATAGGAAATACATGTCATCCTAAGCGTTTGGATTGGTTTGGACTCAGTCTGGCTTTTCCCCTCCTTTCTCAGAAAAATTCTCCTTGTCTAAATGTGTCCAGAGTTGCAGATGGTCATTCATAATTTTTACATGCTTGGGAAAGAAATAATGAATTGCACCTATGATGGTAAAAGGTTTTATTGCTTGGAAAGCTCCTCAGTTGTATAAATGGGAAGGAGAGGATAAGAGAATCCCTCAGTGGTTTCCTGTCCAGAGTTCTGCTTCTTTCCAGGGAACAGATGTAGTAAGAAGAAAAGGATGGAAAGGTCTTGGTTGGGTTATTTTTTGGGTTTATCTGACGTGGGGTAATTCCTGGGATTCCCTCAAATGACCCTTCCATTTCTCTGGTCCCTGTCAGGGATCACAAACTGGGATGTCCCACCTGGAATGCTGCTGGTGGTGATGGGTTTGCACAGTCCTGCCTTCAGATACTGCTGCTTGCTGGCTGAGCCAGGACATTGCCCATGCCTATAAAATGGATTAAATAAGGACTACATTTTCCACAGGCAACCTTAGATAAGCCATTTAGAGACATTGATCAGGCAGGAATTTGCACGCACAGACTGGATAAGTGTGCATTCAGCCACCTGATTTAACTATCTCTAGGTGTGTTTCCTACGTGCACGTGGGAAAATACATATTTTCACTGCTTCAGAGATTGGTTTGAAAAAAAAGAAAACCTATATTTTTTTGATATCTAGCAAAAAATCTTTTAATTTAAAGAGTTCCTGTAAAAGATTGCTACAGAATATTTCCCAGCTGACCCAGGCTAGAAGGGAGGACAATCCAAGATGCTCTTTTCCCTGATTCCTTTTTCTTTTTCATGAGAGATTCTTCTCAGGCAGCAGGATAGCAGATATCCTACATGGCAGACAAAGAGTTCTGTTTCACCTCTAAGTTTCTTACCCCATTGTTTTCAATGGGGGAGTCTGTTTTTCCTGGATGATTGTAATAACTACCCTGATGAGGCAAAAGACTGGGGCAGATGTTCTCCCTAACTAATAATAAAAAGTGTCCTTCAGCTTTTTCTCGTTGTGAAATCCACTTTTGTCCCATGATATCCCACAATGGAATGCAGGTAGTGAACATTTTAGGAAATGTTGTTGCTTATATTCCTTCTTATTTCAGAAGAGGACAGGACAAAGTGTGTAGTGTTAAATAAATTGTATGCTCACTCTCTCCAAGGAAGAGAATAACTTTTAAAAAAGTTTCTAATTGTTTCAGGCTACCTACCCTTTACAAGAGAGAATTATTACAGTTTTGATATTTCACCATGAAATGGTGCTGCCAGCTGTCAACAGCTCAGGGAACAGTTAATTATAATTTTGTACAGCTGTTCATAAAACCATAAAAATCTGCTGTCCTCCTCCTTAAAAAAAAAGAAAATTAAATTCTTGGCATCAGTCCTTTGGGGAGAATAGTTAACAAGTGTCCAAAATACTCATAACTGGAAAGCCAATTCCTCATCTTCCTTTTGTGAAGTAAAAATGCATTTCCTCTGGTGTATGGAGCCGTATAAGAAACTTGCTGGTTAAAATAAAACTGGAGTGGATTAGAAAATAACCTTGTGTCAGAGTATACACAAGCTTCAAAACAAGAAGGGTCTGGCCATGCTGCTGGTCTCTGTTAACCTGTCAGTGTCCATCATGCTCTTCTTTAACTGGGCAGTCTGTGCTGTGCTCCACTCACCTCACAGGACTGGGACTGTCAGCTGCAAACAGCACTGACATGGCCATGGCAGGACACACATCTTGTAGGCTTCCCTAGAAACTGGACCTTCACCTGCCATGGGGCAGTGTTGGTGCCAAATGAACGTGGAGAGAGACTTTTCCAGTGGCCTGATGGCTCCTGCAAGATCTTCTAGAGCAAAGCCCATGCTGAGGCTGGTTCAGCAGTTGGTGACAGCACATGGCTGCAAGGGAGGATGGCAAGAGCACTGGAAAATGCAGCCCAGAGACATGAGTAACTGCTTGGCAAGGTGCAGCGTGCTGCTCTGTACCTCGAGAGAGGAGTCAGACATTGCTGCTAGAGACTCCTCAAGCATCCCCCTGCCCAACACCCTTGCATGAGATAAGATGCACAAAAACACTGGCTAAAATCTGCTCCCTTGATAGCTTGATTGAAAAGCTTAACAATAACAATAATAAAAATTAATAATAATTATAATAATAGTAGTAATAATAATAATAATAAAAACTTAAGTCCTGACCATCTCTTTTGCAGATAACTCTATACTAGAGCTGAGTTATCCAAGTAATGAGCCATGCCCTGCTCTTCACTGTACTTTAACATTTTCAGAATATAAAGCAGTAGGGATGGTGAGAAATCGAGCAAGCAATATAAAAAAGGAAAATAAGGCAGAAAATTGCAATTTAACTTAGTCGGCGCAATTGTATGGGATTGAAAAGCAATTTCAGCATCCCCAAGACGTATTAACAGCCTTAGAGAGTCCAGACATAAAAGCAAGACATTTTCCAAACTTCAAATGGATCCAAAGTTTCCCAGCAGGAGGGAATTGTTTTAGCATGTAGCTTTTTAATTAGATGTTGGAAAAACTTTGTGGTGGAGTAGATTCTGCCCTAACTTACACTGAAGCAACTTCACTTTAAAGTACAAAAATAATTCTGGGTGGAGATGGCCTTACCAAAGGACAGAACTTAGCCCAGCATCTTTGAAGGTCGTGCACCTATATGGCCAGAAACTCTCCTGCCCTGAATGGGAAATGGTGAATAAAATTCCTCAGAACTGGAGTCAATTAAGGTTAATTTAGTTCAGTCTTTCTTGGAATAAATGGATGTAAATGAGGCATCCCCAGTGGAGACAGATTTACGGCAGGCAAAACAGCTATAAAATTAAGAACAACAGGAAAACGAAGCCGGTCTCTGATAAGAAGGTGTGAGCTAATTATGAACTTCCAGCTAGCACATGAAAGTAATATATTTAACTCCAACAAATAATGAATGTCTCATCTGGAAATTTATGGTGATTGACAGGTGAGACTTGCTGTGGGAAGAAGAAAAGAGAGGTGATGTAGGGATTCTTTGCATTAGTCTGTGTGTTACAGAGGACAGAATGCAATTTAATCCTGTTTCTTTTCAAAGATTCCCTAGTGGCTCCTTCTCTCCCATCACAAGATTTCTCTTCCACTTAGGAGACTGTTGCCTGATCCACTTAATCTCCCTCATTTTCCAAGTCTGGGTTTTGCTGAGCCTCCTTAGGCTTGCTGTGGAGACACAATTCAGATGGGATGGAAGAGAGGAAATTAAAAAAGAAATCATAGCTACTGAAAATCACATGGCCTGGGGAGTTCTCCATTTTCCTGAAAAATCTTGGATTTGCAGCTTTCATTGGCTTTCAAAAGGAAGCTGAATGTCATTAGTGGAATTTAGCCCAAGGAAGAATGTTTCACTTGAGGGGCACCAACCAAGTTAGGAGATCCTAAGGGCCAGCAAAAGTTGGTGTGGCCCTGCAGCTACATGGAACAGCCATAAAGAGAAAGAAGTGGGAGGGAGATAAGCCTATACCAAATGCTGCTTTCTCTCCCAGGTCCTGGTCTCTGTTTAGGATGGCATGACATTTTCTTACTTCCTACAAACCCATAGGTGTCACTTACTCAGACTTGGGGACACTAGTTGCTCCCCCAAACCACAATCCTTTTTGTCTATACCATTTAGATTACAAGGAAATTACATCTGAGCCCATCTGTTCTTACCAAATCATCAGTGATGGGAATGTATTAATTGCATGGGGAGAAGAGGGCAAACCTGCCCAGCTCTGACCCTCTGCAAACATTTAAACTTTATTCTGGTAGAGTCTGAAGCAAATGAGACAGGTCCATTATTAGTATCATATTAAGAGTCCAAAGGCAGGGATGTTGACTTTTTGCGAAGAAGAACAACATTTCAGCAGCCACTGAGGAGATGTGTTTCCTACAGAGGTCTCAGATTTCCTAGAAACTGTATGAGCATACACAGCATTGTCTGGGTTCATCTCTGGTCTTGCCTCAAGGTCCAAGGATGATGGGAACAGGTTTTGTGAGCTTTGAAGCAGACACCAGGCAGGATCAAAGCTGGTGGAGGTTGCAAGAAGCGGTGAGTAAGGATGGTGCTCAGGGCTAGCACGACACTGGGTGAGATGCAGAGGGATCTGTAGATAATCCCCTGAACCGTCTGGCATTGCCTTCTCCTCCAGATGGCTGCACCCACTGTAGGGCAAACTGATTTCCCAGTTACACTGGGAGATGAGGAAGGAAAGAGCCCTCCCAGAGGAAAACAGGACAGTGGATGGAGGAGAGGGACCAGGTATGCTGGAGACAAGAGTAGAGATGCCCCTGCAGCAGGTGCTGAACCTCCATTGTCATTGTGTCCTTGACAATTTCCCTACAAAGAGCTGGAGGTCCTCTAAGTGAGGAACTGGCTCGAGTGGGAGCACACGGAGTACGCAAGCAAAGGAAATGGGCACATTTGAGTTGTGTTGACTGGGATGTGAACCAATAGGAGCTGGAAGACAGCTCACAGTACCTCTGTGTGTGTACCAAAGGCTGCAGATGAGACCCAGAGATGTGGAGATCTCTTACTCTTCTAGCTGATAGCAATGAGCTTTAATCTGGGCAAGTGAGACATCATCGTTTCTCCATGGTGAAGTTTTGTTATTTTGAGTTTTACTCTTTTTGTGTGCCTGTTGTTACAATTAAGCCAAACAAATGTCCCTGAGACAAGAGTCCTTTTGAACAGGCGAGCACTTCTGAGGGAGTCTGCATTGCCTTCATTGGTAGATGACAAACTGGGGCCACCCAGGTGCCAAAGAACTTCCCAAAATTGTCTACAGCTCCACCTGACCACAGGCACATAGACTCTGCAGACCAGTGCCATACAGTCTGGGAAAACCACAGAGCAGTGTTTAAAGCTGCATCTTACCACCACTTGTCACCTCTCAGGCCTGTGTGGGACAGGACTAATATTGTGAACAGCAGGGGTGGATGGTGACAGCCTGTGGGACTGGCTCCAGCCCAACAGAAAGTGCAAATGCATGTTTGGCTCCACAGCTTGGCTACACACCAGTGAAGGATCCTTCTGAGACTGTAAAAGCAGCCACTGTTCCTGGTGTATTTTGATGCAGGTCCCTCTCGTGATTCCACTGGAAGTCTCGGCAGAGTCCGGGGAGTTTATTAAAAAGACTATTATTTTAGTAATAGTAATTATGCAGAGCAGTTCTCATATCCACCACACCACATGTGTACAGACTGTGACCTTTCTGGAAGTTTCTGCAGCACACCCTTCAGCAGCTTATTACATAACAGGTACCCAGAGACCTGCACCAGGGAGCACTTGCTGATTGCACCAAGAGCTGCTAAACAGCTCGCTGACAATGAGCATTTAAAGAGCAGTTTCCTTTCCCTCCTTCTCTTTCCTTGCCTAGTTTATTAGTGTGAGGTCATTTTGATTATTAACCTCAGCCCTTTTCTTTCCATGGGCAAGTGCTTCCACCCTCACGCTGCGCATTTGCGCGCCGCCTCTCTGAACGTTTTATTACTCGATTTTCCTGTTTGATTTCCCAGGGCACTTCAGTTCCTGTTCTGAGATACGATGTGTTCCGAGAGCCGGTTAAGGACTCGCAGATCTCCAAACCTTCAGGGATAGATTCTTTTCCTCCTTCTCAGTAGCTGACAGATGGTTATTCTTCAACAAATAAAATCTAGATTGTATGAGTCTGCTCTGCTGCAGAAGCAAGTTCTTAATAAGCGTCTTGCTGTGATGAAAGGAAATAGAGGAAAAAGCAACGTCTCCAAAGTGAGGGTCTTTAGAATTAAAAATGGACTCCATGTGTCCATTTGACAGAATTGCACAGCAAAATTTCACATCTCAAGGGGACTTAAATGGCACAGAGGCCTGGTTTTGGCTCTCTCCAAAGGGATGAGTAACACCCATGGCAAAATTTCATGAGTGGCAGCTGTTTTCTGAACCAGTGCCATTTGATGTGCCAAATCCTCCTCGTCCAGGACCCCATGTGTGAATGTATATCAAGGGAAAAATGAATCTTTACCCAATCAGGCTGACACAGCCACAGTCAGACCTGCCAGGGCTGTGGAAATGGGCGCCCAACAGCTCTGACAGGAGCATCTAGGCTGACCTGAGTTTATGAGGCAGAAGCTGACTCAGAGCAAGAATGAAGGGCTTCCCATCTGCCTGATGTGAAAGCACATGCCATTCTCTGGTCCCTCTCTGTTAACATACTTATCACTCTGAAATGGTTTCATAAAACTTTAAAAACTCACTATGATCTTTGTCTTAAATAATCCCATCCTGGAAAACTCTTGGTTCCCTTCTGCACATTATGGGGCTGCTCTGACTCTGCTTAGTCTCAATTCTGATAAGGTTAGCAGTGGTGTGAGCCAATTGCTATACCAAGGTCTGGACTGAATTCTCTGGCATCATCAGGGACATGGTTGTGCACAGACAGCTCAGCCCAGCCCTTTCCATCATAAAACCAGGGGGTTTAGCAAACAGTGAGTGCTGGCCCTTGATTAGCATTGCTGCAGCACCATGGACTGAACTGTCCCAGCAGCTAATTGTTCTCCTCACCAGACAGCTCCTACCTGTTCCTGAAATGCTGACCCAACCAAGGTTTCCAGTCTTCTTCAGGTTTTTCTCTTTCTCAGTCCTAACGTAAAGTAAGAAACATGGTTGAGGGAAATACAAACACTCCTCTTGCTGTAAAGGGTCAGCACTCACATTGTCACTGTTAGCAAGATAATCCCATGGGAGAGACCTTTGCTGCTCTGGCCTTTGAGAGCTGCTTAAAATTGTCTTTACTGCTGTTCATTGAATGGACAGACATCAGACAGCGATCATCTGGCAGCCCATGAGATTTTATTCACCATATCAACTGATTAAGAAAATAACTGCCTAAAACCAGTGTGATATTAGTCTCTGATTGTATCTTAATTACTCAAAATCAATAATTCAGATAACTTAGAAAAAACAATTTCACCTTGGATACAGAGAACAGAAATGGGGAAAAAAATCCACTAACCTCTGCTGCCATTCTGCCCAACTTCCTGGGCTTCAGGACATCTCCCAGAAGGCTCTCCAGCCTCTGCAAACCCAAACAGTGAGCCTAATATCAGCTCCAGGAGAAACAAAGGGGTCAAAAGCTGCTCCCATTAGACACTCCTGAAGGAGAAGTGTGTACAGGCTGTTACACTGCTCTGAAAGTTAAAAAATCCCAAGAAAATCTCATTCCAAATTTGAGGCAATTATATTGCTCTTTTACCCACCAGTGTCTGAGCACCTTTTAAATAATCCTTAATATGATCTATCTTCACAAGTACACTGCAAGATAAGGGCGATACCATCATCCTTGTTTTACAGATGGAGAGCCAGGGCACAGACACAACACTATTGCCCAACCACTTCTCTTTTATTATTGAGCTTACCTCTGGCAGTCCCTGGTCATGTCTTACTCAGCATTCAGCCCTTTGAACAGCTGCTCTTGCATGAAGGCTCACAAAGGCTGTCGAGCTGCCACAGCATGAACAGACCAGAAGGTTTGGCTCGTTGCTTTTTTGCGTCTCTACAGCCCTCGTTGTGCTACTGCAGGTACAACTAAAGACCCTGAACATGCAGGAAATGTACATTCATCTAAAACTGGAACATTCAAAACTGGAACATTCAAAACTGGAACATTCAAAACCGGAACATTCAAAACCAGACGTTGGTTCGCTTTATTCTTGAGCAGTCATAATTCATGTTGGAGAGAACAGGTTGTACACTTCAGAGGGGTAATTTTATTTCAGACTCCAGTTTCTCTAACTAGTAGTATAAAGCGTTCTTTTGGTTGTGCACCCTCTGTTCCCCAGACAGGGAACTTATTGCAGTCCCATACTTTCTGAAAATGTGTATGTTTTCAGAATGCATTGGAACCTGCTTGCCATGTTATAGCACATAACTGACATCACTGAGAAAATAATCTCTTCTGTTTACATTCCCATTATGTGGTTACATACTCCTGTGAAGCCAGCACTCTCTATCCCTGCTCTCCTGAGCCTTTAGCTTAGTTATTTCTTGTGCAGCTCATGTCAAACTTTGGTCCAAGCAACTGTGCCAGACCTATGCTCAGACACTACCTCCATCAAAATAGTCCAGTTGGCTCCTGACATGCTTTATTCCAGCCATGTACACATCCCACTTGGCCACCCTTCTGCCTGAAGAAGAACCACCTAAAACTCAACTTTGATCAGAACAAAAACTGTATTTTCATCCTTCCTGCACAGCCACAAGCTGGCTGCTGCTTTCCAGATGGAGATGCCTTCCTTTATGTGGATAGCAGTTCCTGTCTTGCAGCAGCAGCCTGCACAAGGTGGTGTGAAGGTCTGTGTTCCCTTTGCACCACGTGTGCTAAAATCTGAGGAGACACTGGGAATCATGTGGTAGATGGTCTGTGCCCATGTGATAGACCATCAAATCTTTTCCTGTTGCTCATTTTTGATTTCTTTCTTTCCTTTCTCTTCCTTCTTATCTGCTGGTACACAACACCTGCTAGGAAACGTTGGCCTGGAGCCAGCAGGAAGAGGGAGCAGCTGAGAGTTGCTTGGCTGACTTTCTCTTTGGAGAGCTCTCAGCAAGTTTTGCACCGACAATGAACAAAGTGCTGTTTCTTGCTTTCAAAAGGCAAAGAAGAGTGGGTGGGATAGCAGGGCTCTGCAGTACAGATTTCCCCACAATCCCAACTTTATGGAAGGGTAACACAGCTCAGTCTTGAGTTCTTTTAATATGGGACAGAGAGCCAAAATTCAGTCATCCAACAGCACGGCAGGTGCTAAGAGCCACCCAGACCGCCAGTGTCTCTTGTGCTATAAACAAGTAAAATCTTTGATTTCAAGCTCTGGCTATTTTGCTCAGATACCCCTTGTTTACCAAGTGCTGAATGGCACTCAGCATTTACAGATGTAAAGCCCCTAACTGGGAAGGTCATTAAAATTGGCGGGAAGATTGGGTAAAATCTGAGAAAATCCACAGGGGAGCCCAGCTAATTAATTATGGTTTTGTAATGCACCTAAAAGAACAATGTCCAGAGTTCTGAGCTGTTTGAAGGGGCTGTTTAAAAGCAAATTAAATCAGAATATCTACTGTAAATGTACAATTGAGCTGCATGCTAAACACTGAGGCAAACTTGTTTACCCTGCTCCTGAGCCCTCTTGAGCAGGGTAGGTTAGAACATTTGAACACAAATGTCACTGGGTTAGGAGAGGCTGTGAGAGACAAAGCAGGCAAGAAAGGAGCAAAAACATCCAGTGGGGAAAAAAGTGGTGAAATACTGCAGCAAATAATGAAAAACAAATAGAGGCAAAAAAGAGAAAAACAAAAGAGTTGAGATAGAACTGAGTCCACTCATGACCCTCTACAAAATTTGTATCTCTGTCTCTGGAAAATTATTTGTGAGGTGAAATTGTTATGTTTTTGAAGAGAGGCTGCTGGAACATGCTGGAGTTCCCATTCAGAGGTGGATTGGTGAAACCAGAGCAAGTGCTGGTGATCTGTGCCCTGTGGGCAGGCTCTGCCATGACAGATCTTCATCTGCCACCTGGGCACCATCTACCTGGAGCCCAGCAAGGGCTTAGCAATGACCCACCTAGGGTTTGGGGGAAATGGTAGCATCCCGGTGAGCAACCAACCATCAGAGGGCTTCAAGCCACCACTACAGCCAGCCCATTTTCAGGCTGAACCATCCCAGTGGAGGAAGCATCTGCCTCCCATCTGCCTCCCATCTGCTCCCTCCTGCCTTCAAGGCCATATTTTTTTTCCATAAGCCAAAGATTTTGCCTTGAGTCAAAAAGCTGCATTTCAGAATGGACCACAACCCCTGGGCTCCCCATGGCTGAAAGCTTGAGTCCTGCAGTGAATGTGGCTTTTTCATCTGAGTGCATAACCAGTTATGTTTGGCAACTCCAGTTATTTCAGGAGGGAGAAAAATAGAGCTCTCTCTGCTGGTAATCTCGTTGTAATTTGGCACAACCTGCTCAAAACTCTCCAAAAGGTTATGGCACGTGGTGCAAGACAGGTGTAGCTGGCTCTTGGAAAGCAGATGTGTGTAAGGACATGTAGCAACTGCTCTTTCTAAACTGCTCCATGGTCAGGGAGCAGTGGCCCTGGACGACTCCAAAAGATGTCAGAGGCTGTGTGTGCATTCCTGCACATGGCTCAGATGCCACCAAATGAAGAGAGAAACTATTATGTAACTTATAAAATTGTATTAAACAATAACTAAAGCACATGCAAAAAGAAAAAAAAATTAAAAAGCATCCCAGCCAACTGCTTCAGCATGAAGGATGAGATTTGTAAGATTAGTGAGGTCTCCTATCTGCCAGATCTTGCTGAGCATTACACCATGCAATGGAGTTGGGTTAACCCTGTGTGTTATTATGACTCAGTGCAGGGGAGAGGTAGGGCAGGGCAAGGCAAACTTTACTATCAGCATCTCTTGGAAATTGAGCTTTATTTACAACACCAGGCCTGATAAAATGTCTGTTGTCTTTGACTAACACCAAACATTGCAATACACAGCTTACCAGAAAGGGACTGGACTGGCAGCTACATTGTTTAATTAAGATCAAATTACCAGAGGGCTAGATCTGGTTCTCAAGAGGTAACACAGAGATTATTAGCAAGAAATGAGTTTCAATATAGAAATAGCAGCTGCCACCAGGTACAATACGTAGCAGCTGGCAGGAGAAGCAGTGTTTGCAATACTGAGCTTTGCCAGCTACTGCCTGTCACCAGCCTGGCATTGCTCTGTGCTTGCCCAAGGGGCAGCCAGGCAGAGAAAAGGACCAGAGAGCAGGAATAGGTGCTGTTCCCAGCTCCCATGAGTGCAAGGTATTTTCCCCCCTGTTCTCATATCCAAGGGGCCATTCTTGGGAATGGGTGGCCCTTGTGCCTCTGCCCTGAGAGGTCAGACCAGCCTTGTCCCCAGATGGGAATTGGCATGGCGAGAAGGAAAGTCACTTCATCCCTCCCAGTAAAGGACAATTGAGCAAACTGATCCCGTGCTGCTCATCCCCTCTCAGGAGCGGGGCTACCAGAGCTAGGGTTTAGGCAATTCTAGAAGTCCCTCCAGGCTTGCCATGAGTGGCTTTTATGCATCAACAGCAAGATATAGCAGATACTGGTAACAAGAATAGGAATAAGCAAAGTCCAGTGCCTTGGAGCTTTACATAATTTTTATATTTTTTTTCTGTGAAGGTGTGAGCCCACATTGCCAAAATCCCATCCCCTTCTGGACACACTGAAAGGTTAAGTGGCCTTCCTCTCAGACAGCAGGACTTCTGGCATGACTCTCTCACTTGGCAGCTCAAGTTTTATATCCTTCTGTTTTATTTACTTTTGCAATGTGTTTCTTTCTGTCGCATGTGAGTGAATTTGACCAGTGGATGGAGGTGCTATGAGGGAGGGTCAGACAGAGACAGAGACATGACTATGTGGTTTGTTTGAGCTTCATTTTCACAAGGAACCAGACTAAGATCAACCCACTAATAAAATATGCCCTGCTCCTGCTTATCTGGTGACACACCAGAGTGTCTCTCAGCTTCCTGGTGCATTAAATTTCATTTAATACAAAACCTGTCTATGACCTGGTGTCACTTCTGCAGTCCCTTCTCTGAGATTGCTGCACATAAAGCATTTCAAAAGTGAAATTTCAACTTAGGGTCCCTGACTTAAGGACCCAAATTTCACCTAGTTGTACTCACAATCAAGCATCCCTGCAGCTCCAACCAAAGTCAATAGGAGCTGCAGTATTTTAGGCACATTGGGTTATGGCAACAATTTTTAATGAACTGTTGGTTCTTTTGGGACCTGAGTTTCTTCATCATAGCTCAGTGCTCAGGAGAGAGGGAAGAAAGAGAAGTGTGTTGGTCTAAGGCTGAAACAACTAATTTATGTACTTACACTGTGACTTAAGAAAGTTCTGCTCTAAGTGAGTTTATTAAGTGGAGTCAGGATGTCTGACAGCTAGCAGAGCCTCTGCAAATAAGACAAGGCTGTTGGTAGTAAAAAGTAGGAATCCAGTTAAAAAATAGCTCCTCCGGTTACAAGACTACTTGAAATATTGTACTCTGGAAATGTTTGTGTTTTAAGCTGCTTTAGTGTACAGTATAAGTCATTGACTTGTTGGGGCTTTTTCTTGGTTTTGTTGTTAAACCTAGGAGGGGAAATGTTTTTCTCCACTCGCTGGACAGCAGCCATGAATTTGTAATGACCGACAATGTTTCAAAAGTATGTGTGTATTTAATCTGCATGGAAAGCCATGTTTATATTCTTTCTGGAGGCTAAAGGAAGTTTTAACATTGGTGCTGGTAGTGAAGTGCAAACTACTGTGGCAGAGAGGTGAAGGTCTGCCATGTGTGGATGCTCTCCATCCCCACACAGGGTACCAGCTCAGCCCGCACAACTGACAGGCAGATTAATGCTGCATCAGCCTTTGTGACCTTGGCTCATCACCCAAATTAACCTCATCCTGTTAGGGTAGATTCCCCATCTTGGCCCAATCTAGTTGTATCACTTGTTTCTTTCTGTTTGGAGGATGAAAATGCAGGACCTCCATGCCAGCAGGCCAACACCAAGCTCTTGTGCAGGCAGTGAGTAGCTCTCAGCTGCTGGAGGAAATCACTGATCCTTTGAGCTTGTGCTCTACAGCACTTACTGAGCAGCATCCTAGACCAATGTGTTATTGGAGAATAAAGGTGCTTATTTCAGTGATTACTTTATGAATTTATTGTAGCTAAGTCTGCAGTGATTATGTTGGTTCACCTATGGAGGCAATTTTCTCTTTCCAGGGGAAACTGAAGTAGAGAATGAGGAACATACAGGGATTAAAGTGCTAAATTGACATTTGAGAGACCTCAGTTTAATTTTTTCCACAGACTTTCTTGGACAAACCACAAAGTCTCCTCCCACTCTACGATTTCCAAAACAAATGTGGAAATTTCATCAAATTTGCCTTCTAAGGCAGCAAGCAAAACATGAAAAAAGCTGAGGTGGTGGGGCTACATAAGTACCTCTCAGAGAGATCCAGGTGGATGTGCACAAAGAGCTTAAATTTGTGATCTTCATCTGCTTTATAGGAATGCAGGCTGGGAGGAGCTGTGCTGATGCAGAAGGTGAGTGAGAGGGACACAGGCTCCAGTGACTCACAGTGGTAAGGCCCCACAAAGAGGTCTCCTGATTCTTGAAGCCTACTTGAAGCAGTAGATTATTTTCCCTGTTTCCCCTCTGTTCAGTTACTCCAGCCACTATTCCTGGTGACCAGGCAAGCAGAAATATTCAACTCAGCACACCAACTGTTATTTCTTCTTCTCCAACTCTGCCATCACTACCTTTGGAGTCTCTAGGGAGAGCAGCAATAGCAGTGGCGTCTTCACAGCTGCTCTACAAGTTTAATCTGTAAAAAATGCACCATTCATAATGAATTACTTCAATGAAAAAATGGGGGGAAAAAAGAGCAAAAACTTTCAAAAATCCTTTGGGCTTTAAAAGTTTAAGGAAATGATCACTTTTTTTGGCCTCTTAAGCTTCACAGTGCTTCTCTATTTGGGTGGAACAGGATAATCCCCAAAACCACACCCAAGTAATTCCAGTATTTCTGCTAATGTGTGTACACTTTGCTTCTGTAACCTGAACTAGCATGTTCCCAGCTAGCTCAGGTATTTCTGCATGGCACATCATGGAATAAACACATCCCAGTTGCCCCTAGGCCAATGTCCTGTCTTATGACTCTCATTTACACCAACTGAAAGCATTTCATTTTCCTTCCTTCCGGTTTTGCTCTGGTCCTGCTGGAGTTGATATGCTGGATGATGAAGGGATAGAGCAAAGGATAAAGGGACTGTGTAAGAAGAGAGGTTTAAAAGAAGCTTCCAAAATCCCATGGAAATATATGAAAACAAGATACATATATATGGGTCGAAGAGGGATTAGAATGCTTGACGGAATCCTTGAATTTAATTAGTCATGAAGATGATCTAGAGAAATCTTGAACGGCACAATGAAGAAATGGGAGAAAATTTGAAATATCCAAGGATGAAGTCTCTGGTCACATTATCAAAAGAAGCATTTAAAGGGAAAACCAAGTGAGTTTCTCAGCAGTTTGCATTTTCTGACTAGTATGATGGATTTGAATAGATTTCTTCAACTAGAAGTGCAGTATTGAGGAAACCATGCTCTTGTCTTATGCTTTATGAAAAATAACAATCACCAGAGATGTGGGCAGAGGATTATATTGTATCATACAGCTCTATCATATTGAAGAAAATACGGGACATGGTAAGATATTAAGCCATAAGTCTTTCTTTTCCCTAAAGTAGCTCAGCTGAATTCACCCACCATCTCTTGGAGGAACATTTCTGGTCTCTCTCTGGGACCAGATAAGGAAAAGTGAATCCAATCATTTCTTAGGATGAAGACAGCTGCATCATGTATATGTCAGTGACAGGTAAGACTGAACTAGGGGGATCTTGTTCACTCTTCTTTTTTGGAAAACCACAGCCCTCAGATAAACAGAGAGACAGTCCTGATAACAACAGAGGGTTTTAGGATCTTGTGGCCTTCAGCAGCTCTGCTGCCAGAACAAATCCCTGTCCTTCCTGAGAGTTGTATCAGTTGAAACTCCCCAGTACTGCCCAGTGGACACAGTGATTCAGGCTGACCCCTCAGAGTTAGTGGATTTCTTCTAGAGGCTGCTGTTTCACAGTTGTGAGCACACAGACTCTGACTCAGGTATGACACAGCCACCCCAACAGCAGAACTTCTCCTTTCAAGATGTTGGAACTCCAAAGTTCTTCCTTGGTCAGGGTGAGCAGGGGATGGTGTAAGGTGGTTTCCAGTCCATGCCATGTCATCAGGTCATTCAGAACAAACAAACACAGCCTCTGGGGGTCTTTGTAGACAGCCTGGCACCAGTCTTGAGCTCTGGGAACTTAGTGTGGAGATGTGCTGTGGTCTGTCCTGGCAGAAATGGCCTTCAGATAGTATTAAGCGAATGGTGGCTTGCACCATAAAAACCACCACAAATATTTTATTACAGTCTGGTAAAAAGGACAAGTTTTTGCTTGTGCAGAAGCTGAGATTTTACTGAGCTGAAAACTGAAATACACCTCAGATCAGGACAGTGCTTCACAGTTCCCACTGCTGTTGCTGTTACACTGCATCTACCTCTGTAAGCTGCATGATTCAGCTATTTTTATGTGCTTCGTCTTTCTGTTTCTAATGGTGAGAAAAACACTTACAATGAACAATATGCACTTCTTTTAAAAGAATTTGGCTTCCTAGTTAAATTGATTAGTACATGGATGATTAGTACATGGGTGTTTTTGAGGCACTGAATGACAAAATAGAGGTGCTTGTCTGTATTGCCAAAAGGTCCAGTTCATCTGTGACAAAACTCTAAGGAAAAAAAACCCAAAACAACCAATAGTCCACAATGGAGTTGTAACACAGCTGGATTTGACTCAGACCTTCAGTGTTTGGTATTAGTCTCTCAGAAAGCTAACATTGATTCAGAGTATCGATTGCAGAGCCAAAAGCTAAACCACATGGTGGGGAGGGCAAAGGGAGAGGTGGAGGCGATTTTCAAATGGAAGACTGTGTGCATTATTCAGGCTTTAACATTGCTTGCATTCATGGAGCAATGCCTTCAGTTCGGGAAAGCATCACAAGCACAGCTCCTGTTTGGCAGGGTGAATGAAAGGCATCTTACAGAATCTGTGTGTGAGACCATTAGCCTGGCGTCCGAGGCACTGCAAAAGCTCCACTGATAAACCACACCTCTTGAAGGAGACTGATATCCTTACATCACTGACACAGGCAAAGCCCTCAGATTTGTGCCAATAAGACCTTGTCTACTGTCTACTCTCCTTGCCAACATTTTCCACTGTTGCCACCCAGGGGATGCAAATAGAGGGAACATCCTGGGGAAAAAAAAAATAAGAAAGAGAATAAAAGGAATTATTTTGTCTCATAATTTAAAAGGTAATTTCATAAGTTTGGGTGTGGGTTCTGGAATTAGTGCACTGGCAGAAACAGAATCCCAGTCATTACACTGCAGTTCTCATCAGTAGCTCTTTGACTGTTTCAACAATGGAGGGCTGTACTGTAGACCCTCATATTCCAGGAGGGTATCTTATAAGGCCTGGAGGAGAAAGGTAACTCAGTCAAGGCTGTGGAGTAGTCCAAGATGGGAGCTAAGATCAAAACCAGGTTGCTAGATTCATAGCTTTGTCAGTGGACAGGGCCTTCCAAGGTTGTTTTATGCATCTGCAGATGGAACAAAATCAGTTAACAGGGCATTAAAGACTCCTCTGACCATCAATTGAACCAAACTCCTTGGTTATTCTGAAGAAAAAACCTGTCAGGTCTTCAACATCACAAACCCCTGAATAGTCACAGGCTGTGAGCACCCAGTTAGTTGTCATTAAACTGACTTCACTGGTTCATGAGTGGAGAAGCAGCCATTTTCACACAAAAAGGTTTTGCTACAGCTTCAACTCTTGTAAACATTTAAATACTGAAACTGTTCACAATCTTTTATTTTATTGCTTTGTGGGGTTACTTGTGTGTGTTGAAGTCTCCTCCTGAAGCATTTTGATCGGTAACCCTTTGAAACACAGACTTGCCAAGTCCATCTTTGGATAAACCTCATCACTCTTAGAGCAGTCGTGTGGGTGTATTTGGAAGCAGTCCAAAGTAAATCCCAGATTAATTGCATAATTCTTGGGTAAAATAAAAATATATGAGGTGGGAAGAGTTTGTGGCATTAGAGTAAAAGAGAGGAGGGGGAAGAGTGAATGATTAAAGCATGTTAAACATAAATATGATGTGATCCTACGTCAAGCAAGAGGCTAAACAAAATGCTGTGCATGCAAAAAAGAGAACTATTTCTTTAGTACCAAAATAGGCTTGAAAGACCAGACTTCCTCATGTTACAAGATAATTGTTTGTTGTAGACTGGAAGGGATGTCAGGAGATGTCTAGTTCAACTTTCTGATAAAATCAGGGCCAGATTTGAGGAGCTTTATCCTATTCTCCCCTTCTTGCATCTTTACAATTAAGGTCCTGAAACGACACTCCTTAGGAACTTCTCTTATCCTCCCCAAAATCAAGATGAAGCAAAATATGAAGATCTTCCTTTGGCTGACACTGTTCAAAAAATCATTGTCAGTCATATCCAATTGGGGTATCATCAGTGTAATCCCAGGGAGGTGCTGTCATGGACACCTGCTGGAGAACTGCTCTGAGTGGTCTTCTAGACCTTCTACATTTGTGGTGGCTTTGGCCTCAGAGGCTCCTCCTTGAATTAGCCAGACAGTCTGAGAACAGGAGACCAAGTGACACCTGACACTTTTCTTTCTCACCCATTCTGATAAGAGAGATCACAGTTTGGAACCAAAATATCAGAGAAGGTCTTGTCTCCCCCCTGCCTGATTGCTTCGAATGTTCCCGCAGCTTAAATACACATCAACACAATTTGAGAAACCCAAGATAAGGAGGAAAGCTTGTAGGTTCCAGCTGGGCTAAGGGACATTAACAGATGTATGGTACAAATTATTTCTTAGCACCCTTGCTGTGATTGCTATTTCTGTCCAAGATTTCTAGGCCGATATGAAGGGATAATTATTCACATAACCATGAGGATTCTGGGCTGAATACGCCAGGACTGTGGTGCCTCTGTGTCCCAAACACATGCCTGTTTGATGATCTAAGCAGAGGATAGGTTAGTCAAATTGTGACTTTGAAAATATTCATACACATACCCTCATGCTCCCAAATTCTTTTTTTCAGAAGTGTTTGGATGGTATTTTTATGACCTTAAAAATATGTGATATTCAGGAGCAATGTGGCTTTTTTTGAGAATTGGGCTAGTAGGGCAAAAAAATCTCTGAGGATTATGCACCAGGCTATGTGAAACTCCTGATGCTGTAGGAAAGCTTCTAAGGTCCATGAAGTATTTTGAGTGGTATTTGACCATAAACCTCAAACACAGAACAGTAATGTGTGAAGCATTAGCACACTTCGTAAGAGGAGGTTTTTCAGCTAGGATGGGACTACTAGGGCTCTCACAAAAATGAACATCTGGAAAAAACTTACATCATAAAAATGACTGCTTCTGGAAAGCCTGCCTTACATCAGAAAAGGCCAGAATTTTAAAGTTATTTTGTAGCTTCTGTTGCTACTACAGTCCTATATGATTTTTGGTAAGTCCATGAAAGATGTCTAATTCTCATTAATTTCAGCATAAATTAGATACCTAAGAATCACCTTTTTTCACCTTTTAAGTGTTTAAATACCTTTAGCAGCCTAGAACTTCAAAATTAGGCTGGACAGGCTGTGAACTGGGTTATGGGTATTGAGCTATTATTCTACTATGACATCAAAACTCTATACCAGTCTGCATTCTGCAGAAGACTGAAGTCTGGAAACAACAACAACAACAATTAAAAACAAACAAGCATACAAAAAAGGACACTGAAATATCATCAGCTCTTGGAAAGAATTATATTTAAATTTGCAAAATCAGGTAGCTATTAAAGAAAACTTATTGGTGCTGAGTTCCTGCTAGGAAACAAGAAGGGCTTTCCACCCTGGAAAATACAAACTGTTCATCAACATATTATCAAAAAGTCAACAGGAAATAATGATATTGATGCAATTTCATGTCAGTCAATTAGTTATTGTTCCTGCCCTAAACAGAATGATTATTTTCATGTTATGCTTGTTGTGAGATAATGACTGTGGTGACAGATGTCTAGAAATAAGGCAGTGCTCAGGTGGTTTCCAGGCAGAGAAATTCTGAGCTATCAATAGAACATTTCTCATGCAGGTACTAAATTTAACAATTAGTTCACATTATTCTATGTGGTATTGTTCCAGTGGTTTCGGGGTTTTCCTTAGTGTTGTTGTTGCAAGTAATTGAGGTTTCTCTGATGCTGTTTGAGAACAATAACAGGAAGTTCACTCTTAATTATGTATAACATAGTATAAATCCTGTCCCACTTTGATTAGAGTCTACAAAAGCCCCAAGCCATCCAGGTTGGCCTCTTGAACAGAAAGACCTTTGAATTTGAGTCAAATATCTAATAGAGATGAATTTGGAGGACTTGCTACTAATGCTATGGACATGACTTCTTTACACACAGTCAAACATGGTGACAGTTTCGCCACCCAAATTTTGACACTTAACACCCAGCACTGAGTGTCCTCACCATTGTTTTCATTGCATGGACCCAATGGAGTCCAAATCTACCATCACACAAGGACCTTACAGCATTTAACTTCTTTGTGCCCCACCTCAACAGCAAAATGGAACAATAGTAAAATGGAAGTGCCCATTTGTTTGGGTTTGTTTATATATTGGACTCTTACTACTATGTGCAATATCACTTAAGAGGGTAGGAGCCTTTTTTTCCACTCACCTTTCGGCAGGATACTTCTCTTCCTCATCAGTGCTCATATTTGTTCATTTTCATGCAATTAGACTGGGAAATTAACATCTCATGGGTCAGAACTTCCAAACAACGGGACTCAAACTGTGACAGATCATCACTGCTTATTTCTCTTTATAATAATTCCACAGTTATCCAGGGGAGGATTATGCTACCCTTTAATAAAAGCTGTGAAGTCATTCCCCCAAGACTGACCACATTCTTTTTCTGCAAAAGGAAATGGAAGAAGCATGAGAATTTGAATGTGAAAAGACCAACAGATTTGCATTTCTAGGCTTCTACTTCAGGTTCCTCCTTTGATGTTGACTTCTCTTCTGAAAGCTGAAAGGACTGGTTTGTCTTTAGCCTGTGGTACAGTTTGTCTTAAATTAGAGGTGATTTATTTGGGGGATTTTGATGTGGGTTGTTTCCCATGACCAGCACTGATGCCTCCAAATTCTTCTTTAGATATTTGACTCAAATTCAAAGGTCTTTCTGTTTAAAAGGGACAAATTACAAAGATGGAAAAGGAGTAAAGTTTTATATAGTGGTCCTAACATCATTATCTTCCTTCTCTACTCTCCATCCCTGTACAAAATGGTGTTTGCCTCTCATTCTCCTGCCAAGACTGTTCCTCATTCCTGTCACTTTCCTTAATTTCATGGAAATGTTGGGAAAAATACTGCACACCTCATCCAGGCAAATATCTCATTGAAACCAATGGAAATATTACCTGAGTAAGGCTGAGAGCAGTTTGTCCTCCTCTAGTGACTCAAAGAAGAGGAAAAAGTTCACCAAGAAATCAAAACACCCTGTGTTCTTGCTTATTAAACAGGGGACAGGAGGTTCAGGAAGGTTTAGGTAGGGTTTGGGGGTATTTTTAGAAGAAAACCATAAGTTTGGTGTTGCTGCCAGTATGAGCACATGAAGTTTCAATTTGTGGTTTCTCTTTATGCAGCACATTTTGAAATTGGTATTTAGAACAAAATATACATCTGCCTGTTTGACTGCTTATATAAAAATTTGTCATTTCTTGGTGGGAATTTGAAACTATTTTTGGTGTTCAGAAATAATCTTCTGTCCCTTTCCTTCACCTCCCTCCCCCCATCCCACTAACAAATTACTCTTTAATCAACCTCTAAAGATTTTTAGAGCTTTCCTTACTCTTGAAGTAAGGAAAATAGTGACAGGAAATTAATAATTATTGAGGAATAGGGCTACATTTTCATTTCCTGGCCCTTTTAGAGTTAAGCATTGAGTTGGAGCTATTTGTCAAAAAGTTGAACAGACCAGCTACCTGCAGATTCATTCTGATGAACTCCATTCAAGAACAATGCTCTCTGAAAATACATGTATCATTATGAGAATAGCAAATCCTCCTAAAGCCAGAGCACTTGTGCTTTGTACCCATGCTTGAATAAGAATAAGATCCCTCCCAAGAGAGAGGTCTGGCAGCACAGTTGGTGTGTTGCCCTTAAAAGCCACAGGTTTTGTTAGCCAGGACATCAACGTGGAGCCCTTTGACCATCCCTAGCTGAGCCAAGTGCTGAGCCCCAGGCATGAGAGGGCCAGCAAGTGTCTGACCTGGCTTACCTGGTGATGGCACTGTGACCCCTAACCAAAGTGTATGACCCATACCCAATACCCAATATTCAAGCTCTTCAAGCTGACCACCATCATTTCCCAAATTGACTTCTCCCCTCAGCTTACAGCAGCTGCTGTTTCTGAGCTCCAGCCAGGGTAAAGGTGGATGCAACAGACCAGGCCTCCCCTCTCCATCCCTCTCCATGCCATTATCACCAAAGGGCCAGAACTAGATCATCTTTCTGCTTCACCTCTGGAGTTGGGGCTCTTCCCTGTGCCTGGTCCTGATGCATCTGCTGAGCCCAGGTGTCTGAGAACATTCAGAAGGCAGTGCTGGGTCAGGGCAATGATCTTCCTCACACACTGTGCTACTAATGGTTAAAAATGGATGCCTAGGGAAGCATACAGAAACCAGACAAAAGTATCATTGTGTCTCCCTGCAAATTCCTTGGGATCTAGGGCTTAGTGGCTTATGGATTTCCTAAGTCACTGGCTGCTGCTCTTGCAGTTAATACTTGGTTGGTTTTCCCTCTATGATCTATTTGGTTTGGTCACTTTTTGATGCTCTGTAAACTTTTAGCCTCCCCAACATCCTGTGCTAAAGATCCACAGTTAAACTCAGTGCTGTATGAGGAAATCTCTCTTCCTCTTGGTTTCAAACCTGCCACCTCTTAGTTTCATGGTTGACTTCCATGAATCTTGTAGAGAGGATTTAGCAAACTTTCATTTCCTAATTGCTTTTTCTACATCTCTCTCAATTTCATATATCAGAGATGATTATTCCACCTTTGCATGGGTGCCTACAATACCCTGAAAGCTTCTTTATAAATTTCTAGGTCTGTATTGGGCAATACAAGGTTTTTAGATAGCTGCAACTAATATTTTTATTAGACTTAGCTCTATAGCTAGAAATACAAAACTAGATTTTGGATAAGACATCTTCTTTGCTGCTTTTTTATTTTAGGTCTGGAGAGGATTTGTGTACCTGATTGTAAATTTTTATTTTTTTTTTTTTTAATTCTACTAGTTACTCTAATAAGAGATATCCATTTACAGCTTTTGTTTGTCTACATCTCCTTACTACTACAGTAGAAGTTTTACCACATGGTTTTAAGGTGGAAAGTCTGGACTGGTGTACACCACTGGAGATGTGTTCGTGCCGTAGATCCACAAAGTGGCATAAGGACTTTTTCATTTTTATTTCCTCTCCAAGTAGCTCTTAAGTTCAAACAGAGGAGATTTTTTTTTGACTGCTACAGAACATCAAACTGCTTTTTACAGAGCTGTCTGCCATCCTTCCAAGGTCTCTTTCCTAAAGGGTAATGGCTAGGAGCATATCTGAAGAGCACGTCATTACACATGTTAATTGAGCAGGTTTTTTTCCTTAGGTGCCTTACCTCTGATTTATCACCACTGAATTCCATTTGGCATTTTTTCATCAGTATTGTGAAGCTGAGTTATTGCCTCTGCAAGTCTTCATAGTGAACTTTCATTTTTACCCTGAGCGGTCCTGTCTGGGCTGGTGAGCAAGGTCTGTGCTTTCACCAGACATGGAGTTCATTGATATAAATAAACTCGTGTGTGTTGCACAGCTCAAGCACAAACAGATGTCACTTGGAAAGCCCCCTGGTGAACATTCAGGAACTGACCATCATTTCCCACTTATTTCCCCTCTTTCACCCACGTATGTACGTCAAGGTCTTACCAATCTCACAGCAGGCTCTCTACCAGGCTTTGCTGAGGGGCTTTGTTGATTTGGCTTAAAAAATCCATTTAGACTTTGTCAACCAATTGTCCTTTGCCTGTGTGCTCACTGAACCCCTCAAAGAACACAGTGGATTTCTCTTCCTGTCACAGAAGCTGTTTGGATTATTCCCACATAAATTAATAAAGGTTATCTTCTCATGTATCATGATCTTGTTCCTTATTATAAGCTCTACCACTTGCTTGGTGGTACCCAAACTCGTATGTTTCCACTTGAAGAATTTTATTAAAAGGCAGGTTTAAATGAGCTCACACTCCACCACCAGAAGATCCATTATTTCCAACTTGCCTTTCTTTGGAACTCATTTAGTGAACAATATGTGATGCTGACAATTTTTTTTCTCCTGATATTTCTTCTTTTTCCTTTGAGTTGAGGCAGACAAAATATGCATTAAGGTCTCTTGGTGAATAAATATGGAAAATAAAAACTTATTTTTCTTTTATGCTGTTGCTTTTTCTCATTGCTACTTTCAAAACTTCACTATCTACTGCTCTGCAAAATCTCTGCAAGACATTCATGATATAGCTAGGTAATTTATTATTGTTCAAGCTTTGTGCCTTTTTAAAGGTGATTCCAAACTAATTTTTAGATTTCTTTTTTTGAATCTGCATATTTCATAGAATCATGGAATCACAGAATAATTTTGTTTGGAAGAAGTCTTAAAGATCACTGAGTTCCACCCTCCTACCTTGGGCAGGGACACCTTCCACTACAGCAGGTGGCCTAAAGCCCCATCCAATCTGACTTTGAACAGTTCCAGGGACGGGGCATCCACGGCATCTCTGGGCAACTTCTTCTAGTGTCTCACGACTGTCTATGTTTAATCTGTGGAAAATTGTTCTCTTCTTTTTTCTTCAGTTGAACACAACTTCACCTTTTTCAGAACATGCCTTCTTTCTTCTAACAGCCTCTCTCATTCTGTTGCCTAGCCCTGCCATAGTTTGTTTGTTTCTTTGGTCTCTATATACAGTATTTTGATGGGTATTGATATGCATTTGATCAGAGCTGTCAGCAAGGAAGAATCCTGACAATTCTTTCATCTGCAAATAGTCTTTTTTGCTGGTTAGTGCTTCATGCCTCAAAGAAACTGGAACAAGCCTGTCCCTCACCAGTTGTCTTCCATCCAATGCAGCTTTTCTAATTATTTTCTTAACTTGTCAGTCTATCTATACATTTTTGTATTTTGCTTTACTTGAGTTCCTTCAGTTACTCATCTGCCTGCAAGGACTTGTACTGCTGATGAATTTATGTTGACATTTAGCTCTGCTTCTGACAAGTCCCCTAAAATCCAGGTAAGGTCTCAGCAGGTTTGAATAGAAATCTATGCAGAGATGTCAATCAATGGGATTGCTCAGGCCCACACACTGCTGTTTGTACCTTCAGAGAGTACCACAAGACAACATTACCATATAAATAAATAAACAGAACATCTGATCCATTCTTTTTACAATGCTATGTAAAGAGATGTGCAATATAGCCCAGGGCTGGCACTGGGGCAAGAGTCAGAAGTATTTGGGGCTGAAAACAATAAATTCTTTTTATTTTTTTCTATTTCCCATCACCTGTATGTCTCCACTCAATGTGTGTTTAGCAGTATCTCCAACAGGAAGGATTGACAGCCTGATACATAGATTGATCAAAAGTCTGAACGATTATCTAGGCTTCACAGCTTGATCTGAATTAGATGTATTGAAGGGCTGGTTCTCTGTCATTAAAAGTGAGATCTTTGCTTTTGTGCAGTTGGCAGTGCTGCAATATGATCAGGAGGCAGGGACTGGTCTTGCCATTCATTCAGAAAGTTTATCCCCAACACAGAGAAAAGGGTACCTGGACCTTACACTGAAAATTTCAAATCTGAGAAACCAGCATTTTCGAATGAAGGACAAAAAAAAAAAAAAAAAGGGTCTATCAAAAGCATCTTGGCCAGAAATCTGGATATCAGGCAACCTGGGAAGGGACACATTTCTCAGGAGCTGTGAAGATATGACATAAAATTTTTCATCCCAGTTTATTCTCAGTGTCAGTGAACCTTGTAGCTTTAAAATAGGACAACTCAAAGTCTACTACTGGCATCTCAGGGGATAGTAAATCCCAGCCATGTGGTGAAATTCAGCCTGCAATGTTCACAAACATAGGTCAGCATGAGGCTAAATGGATTCATAGGGTTTGGCAAGTGAGGTGGAAACTCTGAAGGTTACTGATGGGCTAACATCATAATATCAAGAAATTACTCTTTTGAGTATCCATGGAAAGTATACAGCAAACTCCTGGAAAATAAACTTTAATGTGAAGCAGCCATCTGTCCAAAATCTGGATTTATATTTCAGCTGAGCTTCATTAAGTTCCTTAGGAGCACATTATGTAAAAATTTAGGTTCTTCACCAAGGTGTTGGCTCTGTTGAGTGAAGATATTCAGATCTATTGGGTTGGACAACGCAATAGGAGCCATGAGATGTAAAATAATGGCCACTAAGAGATAATAAGTTTCAGAAAGGATTGGAAATACATGTGTGAACACTTGTTTTTCACATTCTTGGCTGAAATTTCATATTTACTCCATATTAGCACAGATGTTAATCAACCTACACATTTCTAAAACAATTTTTGTCTCACACAACTGGTAGAAATGGACTGTATATTGTATGATTTGATAAAACCTTTCTAAAGCAATAATCTGTACCAGAAGCAGAGCATTATTTGTGTTTAGAAACACAAGGTGCATCCAGAAGTCCTTTCTCATAAAAGGGGGATGATGGAAATTAATTTACACATCTCCAATTTCCAGTAGTAGTTCTGAGATTTTTGAAAAACTTACAGAGTATTTGGGAGTGCAAAAAATTAATTCCCAATTTTTAAATATTTTGTGAATGTTATTTCCTTACAAGTTGAATCATGAAACATGTATGGATTACTGCTGTGATAGAAAAAATAGAATTCCATGTCTGTTCATGAATTAAAACTTTTCTCCTCCATGATACCTCCTTAGCATCAGAGCTGATTTTGAAAATCATTACTTTATAGCCATCCTCTTTGCAGAAAGAGTAGTGTCACCTGACATTTCTACCAGAAAAAGGGCCCAATTAGCAGTGGTTTGCAGGGAAAAAAAAGTAAAAAACCAACATTGATCATGCACTAGAAATGTGCACACATATTTGCCAACATCACTGGGAGCAAAGTCAGCACTCCTGCGTGTTAGGGTCCAGCCTGGAGCTGGAAGGGGTCTCCTTCAGAAAACAGATCTGATGAGATGGCACCTGCCCCTCACACTGCCAGGCATTTAATTCCCTTTCTAGTAATTTTCTGGTTTGAACATCTCAGATTAGTTCTTAAACCCACATCTCTTAATGCCAATGCATCCACCTACTTTTAGTATGGATATGAAAAACGTGGTTAGCATGTATTTTATACTTTGATACAAAAGATACTTTGACCTAAGAACCACCAGGTTTCATCTTCTAAACACCTGATTTGATCAGATGAGTTCATTCAGAAGTGATGTGGCAGCAATATTTATAGGCTGGGGGCGTGGGAGAGACTCTTCACATCCAGTACAAGCCAGATATTGCTCCGTGCTGTGTCAGTCCTGATTTTACAGCGTTGCTTCCGTCATAAACACGACTGTAAATCCTTGTTGGTTCGCTTGGCTTGAGTGCTCATTTAAAAGGAGTGCAGCTCTGTAGTGCTTGAGAAAACACAGTGACAAAGCAAAAACCATAAAATTAAGCATAACTGAAGTGTTTGTTAAAACAAAGCTGACACCAATCTGGCACGCTTGCATTCTATTCAGTTTTAGCGCTGGAATTGTTCCCTCCAGCAGAAAACAAAAAACAACAAACTGCAACGACAACAACAACAAAAAACCCAAACAAAGAAGCAAACAAAAGCAACACAACCAACCAACCAAACAAAAAAAAAAGTCTGAACTTCAGAAAGGGAAATAATTCAGTCTAGGCTAAGGGTATTTCTGACAATCCCAGAAGAAAAACTCCACAAGGAGGAAGATGTTTTAAGAAACAAGGACATTAATGTTATTTCCACACCATTTCAGAGCTGTCACTTTCTATAATGACATGATTATGCCAACTTTTTCAGTCTTCTATGCCTGGAGTCAAGCCTTCTTATAGGAGCTCATGTTCCCAACACCTCCAAGAACCAGAACTGCTTTCATGTAGGAACCAAAATCCAGACTTTTAGGTGTCAGCATACCTGTGTGTAAGTGAAGGCATATGTTTGTAATGCTGTTGGTTTCCTTGTTAGTAGGAAACCTATTGTTAATACAAGAGGGTCAAACTGTATGAAGTGAATTTGTGCAGGAATTCACCAAAACCACATCAGCTCTCTGACAGGAAGGACCTAAAGAAAGGAATTAGTAGGATCGGATGTGGTGCTTTCTGACAGACAGCCAAACCTACAAGGTCAAAATAAGAAGCTAGTGAAAAAATAAATTTATGCTTAAAATAAATGTGCACAATTCCCCTTTTTATTGCCGTGCTCTGGATTAAAGGACTGTTGCATGGAAGTTTATATATCCAAAAGCTCTAGGCTCAAAAATCCACCCATTTCACCATAACTTAGTCCTCATTCAACGGGGCTACAGATGCAGCATTACTGGTGGTACTTTCCCCACTTTCTTCCCCAAAGGGACAGGGATCTCTGTGATTTTTCCCAGGATGTACACCCCAGGCTGTTTTGGAGCTCCATGCAGCTGAGCCATCACAGGCAGTCACTACAGCCAAGGCTCACTGCATGTTTCCCTCTCTCTTTACCCCATCCACCACCTTGCCCAGGGTTTTTAAGGACAGGATGATATTCTTCAGCCTGGAAGGGGGATGTTCCATTGCCTAAGGTGGGCTGTCAGAAGTGCACAGGATCCCTTTTCTGGTGAGTGCAAGGCTTTGCTCATACAGACCACATAGCCACAGTGATAAGTACCTGCTTCCTGAGGCAGGAGAGCAAATGTCTTGGAAGAACAGTAAGAACCCACAGGTAAGAACCCACATTTCAAACTTCAGCCTGAAAGTGCTGACCTGAGCTGAAAATAACCTCAACAGATTGCATGGGGAGGTTCATTGTTCTGTCACAGCTTCTCATGGCCTTAACTATTCACTGGCAAATATTCAGGTGGAGAGTAAGTTCCCCGTTCCAATCTGTCCCTCTTTGCCTGGTTGGGAGCAGCATCTTGGAGAGGAGCCCCTTGTTCCATGTGCCTCTTGTTTAACCTGATCCTGTCTTTCCAGGTCAGGCATCTCCAGAAGTTAATATCCTACAAATGGAAAATATTTATCCTTTAAGATATTATCCTCCAGGTGAAGGGTGATTCAGAAGAGTTTCCAGCTCTTTGTTTAAGAACTGCATTATCAGGTTCTACACTTGTTTTCATCAGCATCTTTTAGACATGCTTAGTGAGATGTCAGCATTAAAACATTGTTCTTTGCTCAGTTCTGCCCACCATGATTGCTTGAAGGCACCTGAAAGGGGATCACTATACACCTCTCTTCAGGGGGCACCTCACTGGACCAGAAGTAGACCCACATGAGGACAGAGAGGTGAACAAGGCACCTGTAAGTGCACCGGTGTTACCTGAGGGGACAGCAGGTTTCTATCTACCTGTAATGGAATTTTCATCACTTTCCTTTTCATACCAAATAAACAGAAAAGTGACTTTTTTACTACACATGGGCAAGCTTTACCAGGTAAAAAGTTTTTACTAGGACTTGTAAACTCTATGGTGGCACTGGGAGTAATTAACACCATCTTCACTCGTGCTGCCTGCCCAGGCCTGGGATGCACTCTGCATGTCCCTAGGCCAACCTGCAAAGTCTCTGCTCTGCTCTTTTACCCAAAAGGTCACCATTCCTTGTCCATGAACCAGAGCAGGACGTGAAAAAAGAGGGCACAAGTTGCTGCTGAATTGGGGCACGGAGAGGTGTGAGTACAGTGCTCCTGAGGTAACTGCTGAGGTGCTGTGGCTTTGGCAAGATGTCAAGATGCACAGCTGGCTAATATAGACCCTTCTTTTCCAGAGCCACCTCAGAACCAGCTATTGATTCTTAAAGCAGTAATATTCATCTGGCATCTCGTTCATTCCAAGTTAATTGCTCAAATGGGTGGAAAAGGAAATTTATGAAACGAAATGTGCTGCTGCATCAGGCATAAAGGAAACTTCGTCCCTATTAAGCTGAAAATGCTTCCCAAAGACAACACATAGGCTTCACTGTGCCGAGGCACTTAAGTTCAATTCTTCAGTGGGGCCACTGTTTAAAGAGAGCATTACTAACTCAGTCACAGCAAGCTTCTGTGCTTCAACTTCCCAGTCACTCAGTTTATTCTTCAGGATGGTTTCCCCTACAGCTTAAAAATATGACCTTGGAAAGAATTGCTAAATAAGTAAATACTTGAGTCTACCAGGGTTTTCTTCCTATATCCTAACCCTGGCACAGGTTGAAGCTTTGCAACTATGTCCTATCTGCTAAGGAGACTTCTGTTGGTATTGAGTGGCATATTGTTTAGAGAAATAACACATTTTCTTTATGGAAGGAGAAAACATTCCAAATAAGCTGCTGGTCAAACACACATTTTTATGCATGTCAGCAGCTTGAAAAGAATAAGGAGAAGGGAGCAGTTTCATTTTAAGTGATTCACTGAAGAAACGTTCCAGTTTACATAACCATGAATTTCTCCTTCAGAGTGCTTCTCATTTTCAGGATGCAATTTTGTGCTTCCTTCTCACAGCAGACTTTTCACAATTTGTGCAGCAGTGCTCATTTTAGAATTGGCTGTTTCACCTCTCTAAATAAAGCTACTTTAATACCTGCATTAATTCCTTGCACTGGCCATTACTAACATTAAAAAATGCCTTTATGCAGAGATACTGCCACTGCAGCTATTCATTGAATTATTGAAAGTAGTTGGTGTCTTTTAAAGCAGGGCTTTCAATGCTCCTATTCATTATTTGTTTTTATTTTGTGACCTCCATTGTATTTGCTCACAGTTAGGTAAGTCTGGAGAAGTTTCTTTTCCCTGAATTAAGTCCTGATGAAGGTCTGAGGGGTGTTCAAGGGATTGGCCCAGATGCCATCCTGGGGTCTACTGCCATCAGCTTTCCTGTGCCTGTGAGCAATTTTCTCCAGGAAAAAAACCCAATAAAACAACAAACCAGTCAAAGGAGACTTTAATCCTCTGTGGAGTGTTTTTCCTTCCTCAGCTCTGGTACTGCTGTGTGATGAGCTGTTCTCTCCTTACACCTTAGCTACCAACAGCCTCAAGGAGCTAATGCAACCAATGGTTGCCAAAATAGAGCCCTATTCCTGTGCTCTCATGGTCCTCAAGGCTCTCCAGCTCAGTGGCCGTAGGGTAAACCAGGCATTGCCAACCCCTGTGAGTTCCTAATCCAGAGATCCTGTTCCCAGGTCTTGGTTCAGGGACCTGGTGTGGTCTAAGAGTGCATGACTTTGCTGGACAACATCTCCTCCAACTGCAAGGGCCTACTCAGTTTAAGTTTTCTCCAAAGGAAACTAAAATACCCTCAATTTTTTCTATTTTTTTCCTCTGAAGAAAATTCCATATTGTCGTGTTTGTGGTTTTGTTTAAGCGGTGAGGTGCAAACTACTGTGCAGTCAAACTCTGTGGGATGTGGGTGAGTGGTCAGTTCAAGAGTTAAAATTACAGGCAGTCAGAGAAAGGTGAGCGAGGAAAAAAAGGAGGAACAGCAAAGAACTAAAGGGAACTGTCAGACATTGAAGTGGAGCAAGGCAGATCTGGAATGATGGTGCTGAGAAAGTCAGGATTTTTACAGAAGTGGCAGAACAAGTTTTATGCAGTTTGGTGCAAGTCTATAGCTGTGAATTCAATGATTTCCTTCAGGCATCAGCAAAATAGGCAATAACCCTTTAAACTCAGTATTCTCTCATATTCTGCCTAAAGGAGCATTTTATCTGCTTTGTTGGTACTGACACACTTCACTTTGCTGCCCTGGAAGGACCCAGCTGCAATGGGGGAGGTAATGACAGCAGACAGCAATATCTGGTACTCAAGCAATGAAAACACCATTGCCTTGCTCAGTAACTGGCTTCACCAAGGCTGAGGAAGCTGGGCGTTAACCTGGATCTTTGCACTTTAAGCCCATCCTTTTTCTTTCAGGCATGCACAGAAAGAGCAAATCATTCCCTCCCTCTCTATGTCAGCAGCTTTCTTATTTCTGGAGAACTCCTCTGATCCATTTTCAGTGGATTTCTAACTTCAGTACTCTTCCAGGGTTTGGCCCGCCAGGACTGCTGCTTTACTTTCTGCACAGCAAAACAAAGCTAAAAGTTTCTCTAGGAGTCTCTTGTAATGAAAATAGGGAGGCTGACAAAAAATGGATCACTAATGCTCACTCCCACTGACATACCATGTCTGTTCATCCTTGTGGCTCTTGTTTTACCTTGTGACTACAGTGTGTGGTTTAGAAGTAACTTCACCCTGGCTCTTTTTATGGGCGCTGTTTTCAAACATAGGAGATTTCAGCAAAACAGCCACATACACCACACTCATATATCCCACTCCAAACACTAATCAGGTACTTCTGTAGGACAATGAATTTCATCTGGGGGAGGTGGAAATGATTTACAAGAGAGAGACACTTGTAAGAAAAAGGCCCTAATAAGAAAGACTTTAAAGCTGCATCTTTAAAGATAAAAATCCCACTTTATCTCTCAATCAAAACTGCTGCCCAGAGGACATGTCATACATTCTGTACAGCATCAACTTTTCTACTGATGTAGAAGTTCAAGGCAGCCACTCTCTGTCTAGTCCATGTCTGTCATTCCTGCTCTAGGGTAGACTGGCTGAGAAAATTGAGCCTTATCTGTGACACAGTTCAATGCCAAAACAGCATCAGGCTCTGCCCAGAACTGTAATGTTTAATGCAGCATTTCACAATCTCAAATGATTTTTAAGTGGAGCTTATGAGAGAGAAAGGCTGATGAATGTATTTACTCAGGAGTTTGTTCATGATTTGGCTGAGGATATGCTTCCAGAAGCCTGAGACTGGTGCTCTGCACTGTTGTTCATCAATGCACGGAGTGTTGGGGATGGTTATCGAGTAACCTCCGTTTCAGAGGAAGGGTGTGCAAGTTCAACAAAACATTGGTGTCCAAAGGAGCCTGCGGTGAAGGAGACCTCTAAAGAGCTATTAATCGAGCTAAAAAGAAAACCTTGTGAGAACACTTCAGCTTTCATAAGTTTTCTGCCCTGGGGAGATCTGTAAAGAGGGAGCCGAAAGATACAGAAACATACTCATATTTGCCTGTTTGTTTGCCTTGGTGTCAGTTATCTGGTGCTTGATAAATGCAGAAATTGTGTTCACTCAACTGCTAGGATGATGAAATTTTACTTTCTTCATCTACTGTGGTTCTGGCAAGACATAAAGAATAACAAAAACCAAGTTATTAGGAAACTCAATGGCTGAAACCTGGAATTTCAGAGCTGTGCTCAGGTTTAGCTGACCTCTCTCAATGAGAACAGCACTCACTGCCTTCATATTTTAGGCTTAGGTCAGGTACCAAATTCCTGAATAAATGTGCAAGCCTTCCCAAAATCTTGAGTTTGCTCTATTGAGGCTTTCATCTGTCTTCCAGAGAGATTAGAAATGGTACTAGAACAACTAATTTCTGGAGTCCAGGACAAGCAGGAGTCTCACAAATCACTCAAATCTGGGTTTAGTTCCAGAAATAAGGGAAGAGTACTGCAGAGCATGCAGTTATTCTGCTATTTTTCCCTCTAGGAGAAAAGCAGTCATTCATGTATCTGGACAAATTTGCCTTGCTTCATTTCCAACCTAAATGAACACTTTGCTCTCAGTTTGGCTTCAGTACACAACAGTGAAAATGAGAAAAGAGTCCAACAACACATTAATAGATTCCAAAAATTCTGTACAATGTCCATAAAGAAGTCACTGAGCTATTTTAAAAAATTTGAAGTATTTGCAAGATATCATGAAGTGAAATAAATTGTTCCTCTTATGGCTCACAGAATAAGCTTGAGGAAACATAGAAAGGATTCCAATTATTATCTTATCAGAAAGAAAATAATAATTGATTTATATTTAAGCTACATTGTAGTAATTTATTAGAAAGATTTTTTCACTTGTAACCAAATAACTTGATTTGTAGTATGTCATTTATACTGAGTGCAAATTTCAGGCAAACAGAAAATCCTCTTTTGCTAAATGGTTTCATAGTCTTTTGTATAAATATTCTACAAATGCTCATGGTTCTGCAAGCCCTAAGTGAAAGACATTTTCTCAGAAAAAGTAAGGAACAAGTCTAAGAAAATTAGTAAAATACTGATAGGTCTAATAAGACACATCTAATTAATAGTAAGTAAAAAGTCACCTTTAGATTAGATTGGTGCTAAAACTTTTTCCTACATGCTGAAGGAGGAAATGAGGTATCCAAAGTCACCTCTAACACAGACAGCAGACAACTGGGAGGAATCTGAATTTTGGACAAATGATCCTCCAAGGACACCTGGACAGCACATAAGCTCTAATTTTCTCAGGTGTTTTGTCTTCAGCTGTAAAATGGGAGCATCTTAGCATGGGAGCATTTTCCTTCCTCACCATCTTATTATGAGATTGACTCAGAATAAAACTTTCAACAGCTGGCTCTGAGGAGTGGTGGGGTTGTCTGAGATGTTAGTTTATATTGCAGTATCAGAAATGGTATCCACTTGTTTGTCTGATAGCTACAGGGATTGATTTCTATGCAAGTGCTAAGAAAAGAATTTGAGTATGTCAGGTTTCCATTTCCCATTACCTTATTTCCTTTCTCAAGGGCTGCTTTTCTGGGTTTACAGACTGAGATTAGTTACCGCTAACTATGGATATCACTATTTATTCAGCCTGTCAAGATGGATTTTTTTTTTTAATTGCCTAGAAGGGAGTGCCTGCTATTACCATTTTCCTGAGAAAAGTGGGAGTTAAAACATATATCTGGGAGCAGCCTATAGTGATGACACATGAGATCACAGACCTCTGACCACACCAGTGATTTCAAAGAGAATTTAAACACCTTAAACATCGTGGTGGGCTTGGTTACACCATCCTACCAGGGAAGCTTTAGGCTGGTTCAGGTAACTGAATTTAGTTCTCCAGAATCTGAGTGTTGTTGCTGGGGTGGCACCTTCTTTTATTGCTCTATCTTCACCAAGCAAGAGTAAATGCCAAGGACTTGATGGGGGTTAACAACTCTTGTTTAAGAGGACATTAACTACAGAGCCCAAGATGTAGAATCTCTTGTAGTGTTGATTCATCCATACACTTAATTTGCTTTTCATTGCCACACCCACCTCAGTTTAAGACGCAGTGATTTGTAAGTGATAGAAAGATGTAGGCATCTTTTTAAGTGTGAATTCTGGTCAATAAACTCCTGAATTAACAACTTGGTCTTCAAAGAAGAATCTGGAAAGGAAAACAAGGCTATTCTGAAAAACACCACTGTTGATTATTTCCTTGGAGATAATTATCTTTCCAGAATAGCTGCAGACATCACAACTACTGGAGAACATAGGAAATCTTGTGTTTTATCATTAATATTTTTTTTAAATTCATTTAAAATAATAAAAAAATCTGGCCTCCACTGAATTCCTGTACATTCAAAGGCAAAATGTAAATATTCCCCTAGAGAACAGTCTACTGAACGACTACGGAAGAGAAGAAAATTAAATTCAGGTGAATATATAATAAAAAACAACTCCTTTCATGCAGCTGCATTATTATAATTCATCTCTAACCTCTTGCTGAATTCTTAATGATGACAAAACTAATTTGTGGCAGTGGTATTAATGTTGAAATATCACACTTCAGCACAGCTTTTTTTCCTTCTCTGAACTTTCATTCTCTTCCTCACTTTTCTGAAAGACTTTTCCACCTCTGCTCTCTCAGCTTATAGCCAGACGTATTGTGGGGGTTTCTAAGATTTTTTCCCAGCTCTTTTTTTTTTTTTTTTTTTGGGGGGGGGGTGGGGTTTTTTTTTGGGATTTTTTTTTTTTTTGAAAGGGAATAAACTTGTAATTAGAGAACTGTTAGAGGTCCCCTTTTGTCTCTGGTACTGTTTCTGAATTGAAATCTCTTTGGTCAGGACTGACTAGACCATGCTGCTCAAAGCCTTTTCCTTTGTGTAGGCAATAATCCTAATCAATGTCATTTCTGATTTAGGGAATTTGCCCTCTGACTTTGTTAGGAATTGATAAGCTCATTTGCTAAATAGCTTCAAAAATTAGGTTTGTGTTGTCCTGAAAAAAGTATCTTCCTGATGCTTGTATGAGTCTAAAACCAATCAATTTTTTATCCTTCTTTTTCTAAGTACCTCAGAATAAAGTGCAGCTATTCCCTCATGTGCAGAAAGGTTGTAAGTGTATTTTTTATTCCCCTCATAGGTGAACAATCACAGCACAGAGCAATGAAGGGATTGCCCAGGGCCATACAGACACTTTGTGGAGAGCAGGGACTTGAACCAGATTTCTCACATTCTTTCTCTGGTTCAGTAAGAGAACAAGGTGATTTCAGTCAGTAGAGATCATAGGGTTCTTCCTCTGACCTGGTCTCACATTTCTCTCAGCACAGCAGTCAGGTATAATATTTTCTGCAAGACCATTTCACCATCCTAGTGCTCCCATTTACCTGCTTTCCTGTGGGTGTGCTCACTATTTCTCTCAGAAAATGCTGGCAGGAAGAATAGTGATTTTACTATCAGTCAAAAATCTCCAGATTTAGCAGTAGCTTTGTCAGACTGGCTCTTGTTCTTGTGGTGGTAGAGTCATAGGCAAGTGGCCTTTCTGCAAATATGCTGTGTTTCTCCTTCACCAAGTTGCTGGTATATATATAGATGC